>JAAXCT010001093.1:0-238983 GCA_012490785.1 Eragrostis nindensis | reverse complement strand
TGTTTTCAAACTGACCATTAGCGTAGTCTGATCAATCTTCTTTCCAAAAGGCATCTCCTAGTTTATATTAGAAATTAACCTTTTGTTTGCTCGTGTGGTGTTATCAGGACTTCGCACAGGCAGCACATCATTTGAGCTTTTTGAGAATGTTCTGAATTGTTGCTCAATTGTCGCTTATAATGAGATAGAGCTTCTCGACACAACTGAGCAAGGAGCTTGGTGTTGAAGCTAAAGAGTCAGAGAAGATTCAAAAGATGCTACGTAAGGGATAGAATGGATACCGAGTATTATTAGAACATTCTAAGGAAGGATGTGGCTACATTTACATACCAATGTCACAGGGATTTAATCTTACATCTTACCACATAAAAAGATGCAGCGCGAAAATTAATGAGGATGTCAAGAGATTGTAGTGCTGACTCAAAAGTTCTGAAGGAGAACCACTTTATACCAAATCCATGAGAGACAAATGTTAGGAGGCTCACGGAAGCAAATTTCCCAATGTTAATGGTATCCACAAAACTTAACGAATTAAGAGAAAGTTAGACTACTCTTTGGAAAATAGTTTGGAAAATGTTATTCATAGTTTACAAGATAAAAGCTGAGAAACTCATTGAGTGTTGTACGTCATTATTTGCTTCTTTTTGTAAAGTGAAACTTTAGTGTCTATATCTTCTTATTTTATTTGTATCATCAAATAAAATTTAGCTCATAATAAAGTACCATTCTATATTTGTTATAAAAGGTATTTTGCACTTTTTGATCTTTTGATACAAACACACAGGAACAGGATAGCTTCAATAACGACAGCTGTAGCAGTTTATTTTTAGGCGGAGCCAATCGCGACTGGGAACCTTAGTTATTTTTCTTTCTTATTCTCTTTACTTTAGCAAGAAAAGGTAGTGTCGTGAAGCTTTCGTCACATTGTGCTATATAGCAGTTCTTTTTAATAGCTTTAACGTAGTATATTCAGAACCCCTTCAAAGAAGACAAACAGGATAATGTAAGCAAATCCAACAAATGGAATGTCGTGTTCCGAATTTATTCCCAAATCCCCATTTTGCCCCCCACGTTGCTGAACAATTACCTCTATACCTATATGGGCCTTCAAAAGGTGGGAATGGAGTACAATTATGCGGTCGTGTATTCTTTTGAGGGAGTGGTGGGGTAATTCTAAATTAACAAACATATAAAACTAATTTACAGAGGGGGCAAAAGGCAGAGGCTAAACAATCAGATGGCAGAGCCTGTCTTAGCCCAATTGAAACATTTTCCAAAGGCTGTGTTAGCTGCAATGTAGTACGGTCTAGTGTCTACAAATGCTTATATATGTTAAAATCATGCTAGTGACTTTCATGGTTGGATGTTTCTGAGCCCAACGTCACTGGCAGTTGAGACCCATTGTGCATAAGGACCCAATGTCAGTTGGCATGTGCTGCATCAGTGTGTACGTTTAGTATCCAATATTTGTTTTTTGTTCTCTTTTTGCAGGGACATTTCATAATGAGGTGCTTTGTGAGATCTTACTAGTTGTTTTTGAATGGAAGACTGGCTAACCCTGCTTTTTGTTATAAAGATATGCTATTATAACATAGTTGTTTGATCTTGGCCTTTTTGTACTGGAAAAGGATATGGCCATGGTTATTTTATTTTGAGATCTTGTAGCTGTTCGTTAACCAAGTGATTGATCCAAACGGTATGATTAACAATTTTCAATTATTCTGCTCTGGATCCTCTATTGATAGTAGCTTGACGAACACATCATGATAGATGATGCCATCACCGAATTTCGGAATTAGGCACAGTTTTCCAGGGGGGGAAAAAAAACTCAATGAAGACATTCCTATATTGCAATGCACGCTGTATTTTTGAACTGAATCGTTATACAAATCATATCCCTTCAGTTTTAAGCAGGTTCTAGAAAAGAGAAGCAAATAGAGAACTGCACTGGTCTGAAGTTCACAGTTGTTATTCGAGCTCAGTCCAAGTTTGCTGCTTCTCCATTTCAGCCAGACGCCAAAAGGGCAAGGATTAAAAACAGCCAGATTTTAATCTAGTACCCATGTAACTTAAGTCCCATTTAACATTATTTTAAGACAGTTGGGAGTTCAAAATACTTCAAAACCAAAACTAATCCATATCCATCATTTACTGCAACGAAAACATCATGGAACGTGTGGCATTCCTTTATTTAATGAGAGATGGCCTAATCCCAAGATAAACGACGTATTAATCCAAAGATTGTGCTGACTCATTAGTGGAGGCTTGAAGGCTAATCCTACTCTTCTGCTCGATGTGGATGTGTCGCTTCTAGAAGTGCTCCACTAGAGCACAAACAGGGACGTTTATTTGAGTTTAGTCACATCATAAAACAAGCCAAAGCTACTTTGCTGGAACGGCTCAATTTCATACGTGTCAACTTCTCTATCAGTTGGACCAAATATGGAGACAAATTAGATGGTCACTTCATTCTTTGTTGTGATGTGTGTTTGGTACCACAAGCAAGATCATGAGCATATCTAACCTATGTTGATGCAATACATGATTAGTACTAAATATGAGATGAGATCATGGGACAAATACCAAACAAACCATACGAAGAATGATGCCAGAATTTATTTATTTTTAAAGTCAACAAGGGAGGAGAACTCCCCACCTGAATTTCATTGCATAAAATGGGGTGGCCCCTGACAGCCCGGTTCAAGTTTACAAAGCAGTTCAAACAAGCGACAGATAACATAATTTTGCTACATTGGATTAAAAAAGAAGAAGAATGATACCAGCCCAAGAACTGCAAATAAATGACAAAATTCCTGTAGTCTATCGCAGGCCATGACATAAACTATGGACTTGGTTTGGATGACAGCCGATAAGGCAATAAGCATAAATACTCTCACAGTTATCAAATCAAGGCCGAAGAAATGGAATAAACGTCGATGGCTCCCTACGCAGAAGGGATCAAGATTGAGATGGAAACTATACTGTAGAAAGCACCAACCCACCAAAGGACACAATCTGTATGAGAATCTTGACCTTGGCATCTTGCAAATAATACCACTCCTAGGAACCCTAGGCAAGAGGGCAATAGTTCCTTTGATTTGAAGCATGACTTGCTGTTTCGCCCCCACACTGAGATCTGATGGTGCTATTAGCTAGCAATGCGTATTGGCCTCAAGAAAGGAGCACACATTGATCTAGCTAGCAATCGCCATCATGATGCTAGAAGACATGATTCTTGTTCTCCTGAAAATCAGGTTTTTAAAACTCAGTTATCAAAGGTTTTCACAAATGATAGATGCAAAACCGTAGCTAAGAGTTCAAATTTGTAAAAAGAGTTCAAATTTGAAAGAGATAGAGAGGAACAAGAGGAGATGGAAAGCAGACCACCACAGCATACAGTTGCTGGGCATGGGAGGTCCATGTGGCATGTGCCCACCTAGTGTGGTGGTGCTTGGTGATGGCGATTGTGATGTGTCTCCTCTTTGTTTTTGTCTGCTACTCTCATCGATTAAAGCCCTAATCATGGACGGCGAGAAAGGTGGCCATGAGCCCATAACACAAAGGCTCCGTGAAGACAAGAGTGAGGGTTGCATATGCATTGCCGTTGCATGCAGCTGGTAGGTACCAACAATACTTTCGTTCCCAAATCCAGTACAGCTCTACAGTTCAACACCTCCACAACTTTCCCTCCTCAAATGTCTTTTGATTCTTTCCCTTTTCATTCTTCTTTTATCACTGATTTGCCAACCATAATTTCCATCTAGGAAAAGTAGATACGACAGCCTATTTGTGAGAACAAATTTACATATAATTGGTGAGACAGAAGACATCTTGAACTTGAAGGGTATAAGCTACTCCTATTCTCATGATAAATCCATTATCCATTCCAATGAAATTTGTTTTCTTTATATGAATAATGTAATGGGATGCAAACATCAGTTGCGTCGGTAAAGCCCTGTTAGATCAATTAGACATAATTATTCGTACCCCAGCTGTTATAGTTGCACAGCAAGTACAATCACCCTGAAAGTTTAGATAGTCCACGGGAAGTAGGACAACAAAAACCATTCGGTAGTTTTGTTATTTTCGGGTGTTCGGTTGGAGGATGCAGTTGCAGTTGCAGTTTGAATAGTGAGAGAGAATACTGTAGCGGAGGATTCGCGCACTGTAGCAATTCAGTTGACTGTAGCAGCAGGAGCAGCAGCAGCCGGAGGATTTTCCTCCAGCCGAACACAGCCTTTATCTCTAGTGGAGACTTTTCCTAATCTCTAAAAATATCTTACTGCAAGACCTAAATCTGTCTCTTTGTCATGTTTGTTTGGGTGAGATCTCTAAACTAAACTTATATTAATACTAATTAATTTTATAATATTGGTCGAAGCAAAAAAAAAAATCATGATCAGAGTAAGTACAAGTAAATACGACCCAGCAATCCAGCATCATCATCTTCTATTATAAAGTAAAAATCTCGTTGGACGAATATATAGGAGGTTTAAAGATTACAGAATTTGAAATGCATGCATCAGAAAGAAAACTTTGGGAGTATATATATGCATGCTGGCTCCAATCTGAAGAGAATATGGTCATAAGATGCACGCAATTAACTTTTGAAATTTTTCTCCACTACAATACTGAAAATATTATATTTGTCACATCAAGTTGATTCCAGTAGATTTATCACTTGCACACAGTTTCTAATTCCCCGGTATCCGTTGCTATTATAAGATGACACATATACAGTTATAAAGAAACAGCACTGTGCACATCGAGCAAGATCGTTCTCAACGTCGCGATGACCAGTGAAAGAGCGAAAAGGGCGTCCCCTCGACAGATCTCGCGTCTGGAAAGGGAGATCATTCAGCAGTCATTTGTCGGTCGTTGTAGCAGTAAACAAGTAGGCACAGACACCCCCGAGTCTTGTAGGTCTAAAAAGCCAGCGAGACCGCAAGAATGTCCGATCTCATTGGCCGCTTTGGACCATTCAGACGCTGCCGCTTGGCTTTATCATGAGCTAGATCATGAGGTGTCGTCACGAGCTCACTCCGCGCAGCTATCTAGCATGCTACTGTCGCCATCACTGTGTCACAGCACTACAGCAGCGTCTACTGCTTCCATGAATTGAAATGGATCGGAGAAGGAGGAGGAAAGATAAATTGCAGTTAATACTAGCAAAAAACAAACTAATTCACACTGGCATATATAGGGAAAAAAATGTGCGTTGATGTTCTACTGCAACCTTTAAAAAGTTCCATCGGCAGCAGCAAACGCCTCACACAAGTTGCAGCAGCGCGGCTGCCATTTTTTGTAGCATAGGGACAGGGCTAATGCGGCCCACATAGAGCCCACGTCAGCTTTTCTTTTTAAGAGATTTTTTTCGAGAGATAGAGCCCACGTTAGCAGGTGCTGGACAAAAGATGATACGGAGCAGGCCTCCCCCTACTGTCAACTGGCCCATGGATATGTGTACAGTACACTACAGTATTACAGCCAGACACTTCAGACCCAACATTCCTCCAAAGCATGTGATTCAAAAAAAAAAAGCATGGCTAAATTCAGATGGGGAGTACTACTAGTACTCAATGAGGGTCCCAGGGTCATTTGTCAATCTTTCTAGGTCCATGAGAATCACCCAAGAACGTCAATAAAATTGGAAACGATGGAGTAAGGAATTAAAGGTAATGGCTACATACGTTGGCTCAAACTTTGTGATTGGGTCCACATATTTTTGTAGAGGTAAATGCATTTCGCTTGATAGAATTAACAGCTTATATCCGATTCAGACATTGTGCGTCGGCACACATATATAAAGACACCATGTGTTTTTCTTTTAAAGAAAGTCACCATGTGTTTCATCAACAAAGGTGTGTTCAAACTTTATACCATCCACTACTTTGAATTGTAACAATCAACAAGACGTGTACATAAACAACCGGTGCAAGTTTTTTTAAGAATCAAATGTGTGTCTTTAGTGTGGTTTAAGTGTATAATTAGGTACAAGAGTTTATATCTGGCATCTGGGCGGGCCAAAATGGGCTGCACGTGGCCTAACCAATTTAGCCTGACCTGGGTCGTGCTGTGGGCCGTGGCCTGAGCCTATGGGTGACACATGGCATGCCACGAATACTGCATTGGCCCGCTAACAGCCCAAAAGATAAGGCCAATCCAGCGCCGCTGCTACCTAGGCATCTCGATATGCCCGCCCCATATATATATAAAAACTTGCCTTCTTCTAAAAAAAATTATATACAAAAACTCGCCTCCGTGAGAACATACCCTAGCCACTTGCCCACCTGGGGTCGTACTCGCCACCTCCAATATCTTCGCTTCCTTTTCTCTTCGTCTCAATGCCTCAAAGCAGCACCACCTCCGTGCCACCGAATCCTGCCCGTGCCCCCTCCCCTTCGTGTCACGGTGTGCTACGCTGCCACGCTCTCCCCCCCCCCCCCCCCCCCCCCCCCCCCCCCCCCGCGTCGCTCCCCACTCTATGTTCTCCCCGTGTGCCGCTCTCTCTCACTCTCGTCTGGAGCTGCGCCCACCTCGGCTCGTCGTCGCACTAAGATATGCTCACCTCCCACATTGGTTCGCCACCGAGTCCTCACCACCTCAGCGCTCCTCGCCTTCTTCTTCGAGTCTGGCCATAGATAGCCGTCCGCCTCCATGCCACTGTAGTTGTGGGCCAAACTGAGTGGAAGCACACATATTTTTACCAGTACAGTTAAATGGGTGTACCATTAAAGTTGAAAGCTAAGTGGCCCCTACACATAACCATGATTTTTTACTAACACACTAGTCAAAGCTAAGGCCAAAAAGAACAAAAACAAATAAGTAAACCTAGCTACCCCTTTCCCATGTTATGCCCATCTGAGACACCTTGACGCCCGAGGACATTGCCTCCGCCTACCTCCTTGTCGGACTGTGCCCGGGGGGGGGGGGGGGGGGGGGTCTGCTCCGGCACGGCATGTTGCACACCCAAAAAAGGAACCAAAAAGAAGATAAAGAATCCTCCCGACTACCTCATTTGGCACTACAAATTACCGTTCTACCCCTTTTTACCTCCACAACACTTTCGCCCACCGCCATCACCCCCCCCCCCCTCTGTTGGTCCCTCCCTCCTCCCTAGCCCTCATGGTAGATTGCTACGCGCTGGAGGCTGGTTGGTGGTGGCTGGTCATGGTCGATCGTCAACCCCGCCCATGGCTTCGGCGCCCCAATGGTTTTACTCAAGGCTCGGTGTAATCCTGTCATCAGATTAAATCAGAGGAGAGGGCTGGTGTGCCTCCGTGCATGAGATTTACCATTGGTGTACGAAACACTTGCAAAATGTTAACCCTACAATCAAATGTGTGATGGCTGTTTATTTGAGATTAAGTGTGGATGCTACATTTCATGCCTTTGTATATATGCGCAAGACCCACATGTCATGGAACATGGGTGCATAGGATATATAGCATGGGAATTCAGAGTGGTAAGAGTAAAAAAATAGTTTCTTTTTTAAGGTAAGGTTGGTGTGTTAAAATGTGCAAGGTGAGATCACAGAAGAAGCTATATAGTGGGTGAGAGATTCATGGGCCTGACTCACAATGAAGGAGGGGGTGGTACTCGACAGGGATGACCGGGCCGACGAGGAGGACGCGGCAACCTCACTTAGGTGGAGGAGGAGTAGAAGTGGAGCACATAACCCACCGTTTGTTCCTATTAACAAAGCGTGTCTAGGCTCTAATAGTAGTTCCTTTTTGAAATTTACCATTACAGGAAGGCAGACGAGCACACCCAAAAACAGAGAGCGAAGCAGGTTCCAATTCGAACTAGAAATTACTGCTCTGCCCCTCCACGATGCCTCCGCCCGCCTCCATCTTCCCCACTTCATACAAGAACCCCCTCACGCCCCCTTCTTCCCCTCTCTTCCTCCCTTCATCTTGCCTCATGGCAGACTGCTACGCACTAGAAGCGGACGACCTCCACCGGAGGTGGCTTGAGATCTTCGCCGACCTTGGCATCGTCGACACCAACCCCACCGCGCCATTCCCCTCTCTTCCTCCCTCCATCTTCCCTCATCGCGGACTGCTACGCGCTAGAAGCGAACGACCTCCACCAGAGGTGGCTCGAGAGCTTCAAGACTCTGCACCTGTTTTTTTCTTTCTCGTCCCGCCAGCAACTCCCGCCAAATCACCCGTTTTTTATTTCCTGTCCCGCCAGCGACTCCCACCTCCTTCATTCGAGACTCTGCAAGACCGTTACCAATATGTTCCATTTTACCAGGACTAGCGATGTCAATCCAAAAGGTTAGCACTATTATTCTTCTCATCCTCCATTCTTTGTGTAAATCTTGGGACATAAGGTTATCTCGCTTTTTAGCAGTACACTTAATTAAATGTGTGTACCATTAAAGTTAAGAGCTAAGTGGCCCCTACACATGACCATGAATTGTTACTAAACACACTAGTCAAAACTAAGGACCAAAAATAACAAAAAAAAAAAGACATTTCTCCCAACTACTCCTTTCCCACATTCCTGCCCTCCCAAACACCATGACTCGCAGGCCCGCCAAACCAGCCGCTTCTTTTCGTCCCTCGAGAGACTCCTGCCTCCATCATTTGAGACTGTCCAGGAATGTTTCCAATCGATGTGTTTCCTTTTCAACATTTGACACCGTCTTTGACCTTATAAATGGGTCAGCCATTTTATGTATCGCACAACCCCTAAACTCCACGGCAGCCTGGCAGGTAACATCTAAACACGTTTAGACGGACGTCTAGAACAAACGTGGGAAAAACTGTTGCCCAGTTTCACCCCTAACCATTCCTAAAAAGTCAATTAAAGTGGAATGGAGATAGTACATCATCTAAAATTACATAGAGGAAATGGCTAAGTTGACTAGATTCAGTGTTTCAAGACAATAATAAGTAACGGCTATGTTTACAGGACTTAATGCTTCTGCCGCTTGTTTTTTAGATATAACTCAATGCATTTGCTTGATACAATTAACATGTAAACGGGATGACATAATAATGTGTAAACACTTTCAAATTAAACTTTTTAAACTAGAGCATTGCAGTGTCCTTATACCAGCTAGTATCATCATGTTCAGACTTCTCCTATGGACACACGTACATACACACAACGTGTGTTCTCGTTAACAAAGCGTGTCTAAGCTCTGATTGTAGCCACTCCTCTAATTCGAAATAGAATCGTTTTCAACCTTCACCAATTCTACACGCTGCCATTGAACTTTCGGTTGACTTATTTTTAGCTAGAATTCAATTCTCGATAAAAAATTATCATTAATTGTTACCAATAAGAAGAATAGTAGGCCGACTTCAGTTGGTACTTCAGAATAGTAGGCCGACTTCAGTTGGTACTTCAGTTTTCTCGCTTTTTAGCAATACAATTAAATGCATCTCCCGTTGAAGTTATGAGTTAAGTGGCCTAAGTTTTTACTAAACACACATATGAGATGTGTAATATAAGAAATGTTAGCTATATATGTTGACTTCAGTTCTTTCTTTGTTTTTACCAAGAATTAGGTGCTTTTGGCCGATAAAATTAACAACCGCTAAATGATGTTTGTATAGTTAATTGTTAAACACTTTAAATTTGGCATGATCCATCACCGAAGTGTGGACACACAAGCATACACACCTTGTGTCCCATCAACAAAGGGGTCAACTGATCTGCTAGCACTCATAAGGAGGACCATCGAAGCCTTTAAACAATCAAATAATGGACATGACCATTTAGGCCTCAAAACAAAGAAAGGGCGTGTTGTGGCTGAGAAAAAGCTCCCCAGCTAGTGATCTTCCATGGATGGCTCAACGCTTGAAGGCGTTTGCTGGATGGTCCTCCTTTTGAGTGCTAGCAGATCAATTGACCCTCAACAAAGCGTGTCTATATATGTCAAATTCTCAAGCTCTAATAGTAGTTGCCGTTCCAAATCTTTGATGTATACCATCTTTCCCTACAATTCACAGTTAATCAAAGATATATTGTGGTGCGATCAAGCGTACTACTACTCTGCAGTCTGCACAGCAACGATGATGCCCCCCCCCCCCCCCCCCCCCCCGGCGCAGGAGCAGCAGGTGGCCACGGAAGTTCGCAGCGTGGAAGGGAATGCGTGCGGTGAGGGAAAGAAATCTCCGTTGCATCATCCAACGGCCAGAGGCGGACCCACCAATATGGCACTAACGTCGGCAGTGAAGCCCCCTCCCCCTTCACCCCTAGCCCTGCTTCAGATCGATTTTGACGCCATGGATCGATGGAACTCAGCAGATCGTCCGCTGCCAAAGGAAGAAGAAGACCTTCAGAGCAACTGCCGAAGGGGTACAGGGCCTTATGGGCTTTATTTGTTGATGGCCTGTATCAGTTACAGAAATAGAGGCCCATATAGCCAAATGCATTAATGTACAGCTACGCCTTCTACACTGCAGCTCCAGGGTAGAGAGCCCATCCTGTGCTGTTGCGCCTGTGCGTCCGCCTCCCCTACAGCTGTCGTCGTATAGGGGCTCACCCCGCTCTCGTGTTCTTTGTTCATTTGTTCAGTTTAGTCAAATGTGCATGCAAATGTTTTGTTCAGTTAGCATTGAATTGGCAACTTCACAAGTGTATTGCCCTTTTGGTCTATTATCAACTCAATTAGCATCACTCCTTCCTATTGAAATAACATCAGTTGAAAGAGCCTTCTTGATCCATCAATATAATCAAGATTCGTCACTACAAAAATCTGACATTTCTCCTACAGTTTTCATTTAATTTCCTACAGTTTTCACCATCTTAATTAGTTCGGCTGACAGTATTCTTACACAAAATGGTGTATTTCCCCACAGTTTTAATACTTTACCTACAAAGACATTCCCCACAAACTAATTAGCCACAGTTATGTTTATGCTTAACTAAATGTGCTAGGCACTGTCGGCCACTTGCTAGAAACTATAGAGAAATGTTACAACTTTTGTAGTGCATGTCGTAGGTTGGCGTCGAAAAAAATTTCATGTCGCATCTCCGCCATACCTAAAATTTGTCGCTGGGTCCGCCACTGGCAACGGCAGGTGTAGGTAGGGATCGGCGCGGCCACTACACACACGGTTGCATCACGCTTGTTGCTGCTGGCCGTGCCGAGCAAGCTGCGAGCGTGTGCCGCCGAGGCCGCCGCACGGGTCCGGTGCTCGAGTCGCGCGCGCGAAGAACAAGTTTTCCGGAACCATCGCCAGTCGCGTACGTACATGTGGCCCCTGTGGTGTGCGAGGATCAGCGGCGCGAGAGGCCCTGGTTTTCTGGGCATTTTTACCGCGGTGATAACTTTGCTCCACTGGTTTTTCTGTTTTGAGAGTATAAGTGAATTGCTCATCTTTCTCTATCAGAGCATCTCCAAAAGAGCCTCAAAACTTCTCCATAAATTAAAATAATAGGATTCAATAAAAAAAACCATCTCTAACAGCACTCCAAAACTACTCCTAACTTTTTCATACCCCCTAAACTCCCCTCATTTGTAGCTACAAATAGGGGAAGAATTAGTATCCCATTCCTTCTTCTTTCACTAGAATTAATGATTTTGTGGCCTCAAATGCTGACGTGGCCCAAACAAAAGTGTTTTGATCCACTTTTAGGGAGGAACTGTTGGAGGAGGAAAGAAAAATTGCCCTGTATAATTCTTTGGTTAGCCCAAAAACAACTTTATGTGGGCTAATTTTTTAGTAATCTCTCGTAGATGCTCTCAGCTTAGGATTTTAGGTGAGTTAGTTGGTACATGCAATTCAGTATAATATCAGGGGCAAAGGTCTTGAGTTGCTGTCGTGATTTATTAAATAAATTGCAGCCTAATATTTCACGTTTACAGTCTGAGGGAGTCAACACGTGAGGGGAAGTGTTGGAGTATAAATGATTTGATCATCTTTCTCTATCAGCTTAAGCTTTTTGGTGAACTAGGCCGCCTGCCATTAGCCAGCAACTCCATTCCGCCGAATGCCGTATCCTAGATTTCTCTCTTTTTTTTTCACGGCGGCACTGTAACTAATCAAATATAAGCTACGATGGATGTGCCTCTCCAAACTAACTAGAATGTTTTGTGCTGTTTTTATACTAAATCAGTAAGAAAGGGCCTGGGCCTATACAGTGGTTATAAGAGCCTCTCAGTAACACCTAAGGTCCTGGGTTCGACTCCTCGTGGGAAAGAATTTTCTAAGATTTAACGGCGTTGTGCGTTCAGCGGGAGGTGACGACAGCGAGGCGCCAATGGTGACTTCGTCAATCTCGAGGATTTGCCGGCTCAATCTTCGAAGATGCTCGTAAGGGTAGAGTGTACGTATGTCCGTTTATAAGGGTGAGTATGCGTGTATTGTGAGTGTCTGAGTTGTATTGTGTAATTAAAAAAAATCGCGGTAGTCAACTTCGCCATTCGATTCCACTGAATAAATGGTGTGACTCGGCATATAAACCAATGTCATCAACCATGCTAACTCGATTAAAAAAAACGTACTAAGTGTTATAATCTTAGTTTCGCCAAACTAACTAATGTCAGTTGCTATAGTTTATATCATGTCTCTCGCAAAAAAAATATAGTTTATATCATGTGCATATATATCCAAGCTAGATTAAAATATCAAATATTCATCCAGCTGGTGTGTATATGACATAATTATAAACAAAATTTGCATACTTTCTTCGTGTAAATTAGCATGTTACCGTTCCAAACCAAGGAAAAAAGGAAAAAAAAAAAACGGCCGAGATCTCTCCCTCCCCGTTCCTCTGCTCCAGTTAAAAAAAAAAAAAAAAAAACCTCTCCCGTTCCTCTCCTCTCCCCTAGCTGCTCGTTCTTAAACCTCCCTTCCCGTTCCTTTTGCTCGAGGAGCGAGACCAGCCCTCCGGCGGCGCGCCCCCCTCCGTCCCCAGGTGATCTTCTTCCCCATCCGCTAGAAAATCTTCCCCCTTCCTTTAGTAGTCGACATTTTGGCTGGACGTACTTGTGATGGGTCGATCCCTTTATCCTAATCAGGGATGATGTAGGGATTGGGAGGGGAATTTTCATCTCTCGAAGGTGAGGGGTCTCTCTGCTCTGCTCGGTCCGCCTCTGGGTGGTAGTAGTAGTAGCAGAGTCTCGTGTTGCCCCGATCTCGTTATTGCTTTTGATCTGGTTCGTTTCGGTCTCTCGGGGCGTGTGTGTTGGTTGTACTGTTCGATTGGAAAAGCATCGAGATTTTTTTTGCCGTTTTTTCTGCTACCTGATCGTCTTTCGGTGTTGGTGGTGCTGGTTTATCTCGAGAGATGGTGCTGCTAATGGCAGGAGGAGGGAGGAAGCCACGCAGGCGGGGCTAGTTCGTACCGCGCTGCGCGATTTGTGGAAAGGCCGAAATGCTTGGCTGTTTGTTCGATCGCGAAAGCTGCTGGTTTTCGTTTTCGGATCTCTTCTGCCTTGTCGTTCCGAGGCCGCGTCTGCTTTTTGATCCATTTCGCAGCAGCGGCAGCGGCCGCAGGTTCGTTCCGCCAACCAAGTATCACATGCGACGCTGTGTCACGAGACGCGAGGCTTTCTCTCTTTTTTTTTTTTCTCTCGTGCGAAGTTGGAGTCTCAGTTCGGTGATTCGGTGTGGTAATGTATAGAGATGTAGGCCGTCTTTTGATGCTGCTGCAGTTGTGTGTTTTGGAAATCGTTTTCAAAACTTTTGTCGATCCCGATTTGAAGCCTGTGCAGTGCCTGTGATTTAGTGTACTTAAATTTCTTACTCGAGCTTTGCTTAGATTTTTGCGATTTCTTTATGATATCGAACAAATTCGAAGTGCTGCTAGTTCTTAGCTTCTTTCTGCTTAATTCAGTTCAGCGTTAACATCCTGTGCTGATTCAGCTTATGCGATTGTTGATTTGGCTTTTGTTGTGCAGGAGGCTGTGGCGGGGATGCAAATGGACGCAGCAACGGTGCAGGCGGCTCCTGCGCTCGCGGCTTTTCTGCAGAACTCGCCCACGGTATGTGCGTTGAGCTATTAGGATCGTACGTGGACGCAGCGGCTTTCGCAAGTTGGCCTGCTTTTGGCAGTAAGCTCTGCTTGCTATCCCATGATTGATCTACTGCTCCGGCCAGTTGTGCGTCGTTAGCTAGAGTACTTTTTGGGTGATTCGATCAACTTGTTGACGATACTTCGATGCTCTTGCATGATACAGGGTAGTTTGATCTTGTTAATGGTATATAGTTACCTGACTTGGAGTATGGTAGAGTGACCTTGTTTATGGCACTGCATAAGATGTGCTTTCAATAAGTAGGCGCAAGAGGTGGTTTAGTTTTTCGTGCATATGACCCTTGTTAAAGCTTGCTGAGATCATTCAATGAAGTCTGTTTAATTCGTTTATTTATCCGGGCTTACTTTGGAATGATGTGATTCAACTTGTATTCTCTCTAATGATGCCCATGCATGTTCACTGGTATTAGCAGTATACTCAATATGCAACTGAATTATGGTAGCTAAACGAAATCCTTACGTTAGATACAAACTAGTTTCCAAAATTAAAACACATTTCCCATTGTTTGATGTGGCCAGGGGAGAATGCTTCTGCAACAGTCTTCCTTGTGCAACACTTCACCGAACATTCTACTTGTACGTGTTAAATTAATATCAAAATGGCAATTAGAATGCACATTCCTATAACAACTCATTTAGCAGAACAAATCATATTTTTGATATGTCTCTTACCTATGTTATTGCATCGATTTGTTTTGAATCCATTATTGATCCTGGATTTAAAGTCCCAGAGATCAGTTGCACAAATATGCTACCGCGCTATGCAATGTGCTATCCACTTGCCACTGCCAAAACATTTCAAGTCGAACCCATCAATTGGATAGATATATGTAAACTCATTATTAGTGAGTCTATGGCTATGTCAATGTTTCCTTTTCGCAAAAAAAAAAATAACAAAATAAAATTTGTCATTGTTCCACGCACGGAGATATTCGTAAGCCATATCAATAGGAACATGCTTGAGCGCTAAAAAGTACTTCCTCCGTTTTTAAGTATATGACACCATTGATTTTTTTCGTGAGCTTTACCAACAATATATATTTAAATAATAATTTACCTAACATGAAATGAGTATCGTTGGAGCTATCATCAAGAGCACTTTAAGGTTAACTTATATATTTAGCTATTTGCGTCAATATTTATAAATAAGACCAATGGTCAAAGTAAAGAAAAAAGTCATCCAAATGTCATATATTTGAAACTGGAGGGAGTATGTACTCCGACTCTATTTGCAGGGTGTCCTACGCGAACAGAAAAGATATTCCTTTTTCAGTATCCTTTGTCTCTTTTTTTTTTCTGGGTGTTGACTGCTGTTTCTCTTTCACATGCTAGGCTCCCCACGGCGCACACTGCACACGCCCACTGTCCAAAGCTTTTACCATTTCTGTTCTCCTTTTTCTCTCATGTACTACTACTCCGTATCACACACCCCTCTTACCCATTATTTTGTGACCATTGCACATCACAAGAAGCCACAGGTGAGCAAGTACTACTACAAGAAGAGGGCCAGTATCCAAGGCGGAAATGGCAAGGACGGTGCTGATCAGGACTCCAGGATCGAGCCCCGGTCGCCCTTGAGCAGACAGAGGGTGACCGCCTACGGCATCATCACATACCACACTGGTGAGCACAGACATATATATGGTGCGGCACACAGCCGCTCATTGATTCTTCTTGTTAAGTTGTTGAAAACTCTTTTTTGGTCTTATTTTCATCAGGAGCCTTCTACGAGATCGATCACGAGAAGCTGCCTCCAAAATCCCCAATCCATCTGAAGTCTATAAGAGTGGTAAAGGTGAGGCTTTTTATTGGGATTGTACTGCTTTCGATGTTTCTTCTACTTTGAAGCGTGTCTGATTTGGTTTTGTTTCTAATCAACATCCAATATACGTCTTACTAGGTGAACCAGTGCACGAACCTGGATGTCACAGTGACATTCCCGTCCCTCCTGGCGCTGCGCAGCTTCTTCTCCGCCTACCAGATGTCCGGCAGCGGGCCGGAGCTCGACGAGCGTTTCGTCATGAGCAGCAACCACGCCGCCCGCATTTTGCGCCGCCGAGTGGCTGAGGAGGAGCTCGAGGGCGAGGTACACCTGGACAGCTTCTGGTTCGTTAAGCCCTGCCTCTACGACTTCGGCGCGTCCCAGCAGGCACCACCAATTGCTGCGTCGCCGTCGCCTGTTCTGCCAGCAGCTAAGCCAGCGACAG
Organism: Eragrostis nindensis; assembly: GCA_012490785.1. Classification (NCBI taxonomy): domain Eukaryota; kingdom Viridiplantae; phylum Streptophyta; class Magnoliopsida; order Poales; family Poaceae; genus Eragrostis; species Eragrostis nindensis. Next base: position 222,775 of record JAAXCT010001093.1, on the reverse strand, counting down.
CAACCGGCTCCTGTCTGCTCACAACCTTGAAGTACGACGGCACCGGGTGGGGCGCGAGGCGTCGTGTCAGGTACATCGGCCGTCATCATGATGCTCCCAAGGAGTCTAGCGTCGACGGCTACGACACAGAAGCCAGCGTCAGGGAGGAGGAGCAGCGTCCGGTGATGCGTGAAATCAGGAGGAGCCCAAGAGACTGTAAGAGGAAGCGGGAGGCAGAAGGAAGAAGCCCAGGCAAGAACCGAGGCGAATGCAATAAAAAGAAGAAGATTCAGGGCCGTAGCAAGAAGAGCCCCAAGAAGGAGAAGAAGCGCACCGTGGAAGCAAAGGACGGTGACCCTCGGCGCGGCAAAGACCGGTGGTCCGCTGAGCGCTACGCTGCAGCAGAGAAGAGCCTGCTAAACATTATGCGCTCCAACGGTGCCCGATTCGGTGCGCCGGTGATGCGAGCGGTGCTACGGGAGGAAGCCCGTAAGCACATCGGCGACACCGGTCTCCTTGACCACCTGCTCAAGCACATGGCCGGTCGGGTGCCGGAAGGCAGCACTCACCGGTTCCGTCGCCGGCATAACGCAGATGGTGCCATGGAGTACTGGCTGGAGCCAGCCGAGCTTGCTGATATACGGCAAGAGGCCGGTGTGTCTGATCCATACTGGGTGCCGCCACCAGGATGGAAGCCAGGTGACGACGTGTCCTCAGTTGCCGGCGACTTACTGGTTAAGAGGCAGGTGGAGGAGCTCACCGAGGAGGTCGCTGGCGTGAAAAGGTCTCTCCTTTTTCTCTATTCTTCTGTCCTGTCAGTTCCTACTTTTTCGCATTAGTCTGTACTCTGTAGTTTTACCAATTTTATTTGCAGATGTTGCATTAGACACAGGATTTCTCCCTATTTTGTTCTAAATTTTTTATTCCGTGGTGTGTGAAGGCACATGGAACAGCTACTGGGCAAAGATGGAAAGTTTGATGCAGAAAGATGTTACACTTCATTGAAGGTGCACAAAAGATCCTATTTTCTCAATCCATTTATCTCTATTGTTACTCCACCTATTCTTCAAGAAAGGTATCATTTGTATTGGCATGTTACTTCTGATTTACAACTGAGCAAGACATAGAATGTGCAATGAATTTGCATCCACACGTCTTCAATCCATCGATCGATAGAATTTTTTTCAAGTGCTATTGCATTTTCTGTTCTCTGATGCTTCCAAGTGGTTGCCATCGGTAACTATTTTGAAATCTCAAATATCTTGATGTACATGCAATTAATTCGGTTCCCCATTGATCAAGTTGCTGTGCACTGATTTCATTTGCTTCTGTTTATCAGGAGAAGTACCAGAGTGTTGTGAGGGCTAATGAAAAGCTTGAGAAGCAGGTTTTGTCTTTGAAGGTAAGTACTTGACTGCAGCAAGCACTCTCTGCTCGGTGAAATCTGGCAGTTGCAAACTATATGAAAGTTGAGAGGTCATGCCTGTTATTTTATCTTAACTGACATTGCACGTTTCTGAATCCGTTTGGCTAGATGCCTGCAATGCTATAGATGAAGCATTTTCTTCACTTTTCTTGCTGAATTTAATAAACAGTCTTCTACTTTTCATGTTCAGGGCAAGTACAAGAATGTTGTTCAAATGAATGGTGAGCTAAAGAATGAGGTGTTGTCCTTCAAGGTATATTTTCAGGCGTCGACAAGTCACATTACATTGTACAGTACTAATTTCAAACATAGCACCTGTTCTCCGCATATTATTTATGTTTCTGTGAAATTATGAATACAACTACTGACCGAGTTTGCCTGAGTTCAGGACAAATACGAGCATATAGTTGACAAGAGTGACAAGCTAGAGGAGCAGATCACCTATCTCTCTAGCTCCTTCCTTTCTTTCAAGGTAAAGCTTCTTTGCATGAGAATGTACTCTGTTGGTTTTGCGCAGCCTCTGCGATAAAACGTATGCCGGCTGCCTTTCATGCATTTTTTTTTCAAGTGACTAATCAAGAACAGCTGTGCCAATTGGATGTTACAGGATCAGTTGCCACTGCTGCTGAAGATGGAAGCAACTCATCAGGTGGAACAGTCTCCCAGTGCAGGCAATCAAGAAGCGCTTCCTCGCACAACACTGTATACTGCTAGTGGCGATCAGATGACTCAGCCTGCAGATGGAACCGTCGTCCAAGGTAGCCTTGACAATGCAGAGAGGAAGAGCAGCTTCCGCATCTGCAAGCCACAGGGCACGTTCCTGTGGCCAAGCATGTCGTCCGGCATCACCACCAGCGGGGCAGCCAGCACCAGCTGCCCAAGGCCCGGGCTCCCTCGCAGCACTAGCCGCCCCAGCAGTACAGGGCTCCCGGCGTTGTCGCGAGCCCCTTTTGAGGTGATGGTCACGCCGCCCGGCCCGGATGAGCACTTTATGCTTGGCGCCCTCACCACGCCGCCCTCTGCATCATCCACTACCGCCGCTGCCGCTGCGGCGAAGCTGCAGCTGTCCCTGCCCAGCCCAAGGTCTCCCCTCCAGCCACAGCAGCTGTTTGCTACCACTGCTTCTGCTGGGCTCAGTTCCTCCCCGGCCATGCATTCTTTCTCCGGCCTCACCTTACGGCATGTGGTAAGTACTAAGTTTACTTGCTTGCACTCTCTCGTCAAACTTTGCTGCAGCTAAGAATTCTTTGAAGCTGTACATCGTGCAAATTCAAGTGCCTCGAATTTCCTGAGTCTAGTTTCCCCTCCTCTGTATCTTCAGTCTTCGTAATGATTCTCCGTGCTGGGCCTGCTGGCTTTGTGTTACAAAATTACCTGCAAGCATCAGTGGTTGACAAGCCACGGCACCTGGAAGCTGATTATGGTATCTCCTTGGTCTGTGCAGGACTCCTCGTCCTCGCTGCCCACTCCCTGCGGTGTCAGCCTGCTGGAAGGGAAGAGAGCCATGTTCGATGCAGACGCCGGCAGGATCAGTTTGGTGGGCACTGAACTGGCCCTGGCTACTCCCTCCTACTGCTGAGTTATTGCATCCATTCTTTCTTAAGATAACGAAAACGGCGCAACATATATATAGAGAGGAACACAGTTTACAAAAGAGATTAGGAACTCACGTAATTAGTAGCCATTTCAGGTTTGTCAGTCTCAATGTTAATACGTCCAAGCTTCTGTTGCCGCAGTATCTAGTATTATATTGATCTCTTCGATCAGTATGTTAGTTGCAGGGTCGTCTCTATCCTTGGTGCATGGCACATAAGTAGAAGAATGTGCCAATTTTGCTGGCTCCATATAGGGCATATATAGGCTATTCATTCCACTATTGTTTGCTGCAAAGACCATGACAAAGTGTCGCACTTACAACACATATATTTGTTTGGTGGTCTTATTCATTTATACATTGTTGATGTTCCCATTTATGAACCCGTGCAGTTATTCAAATTCTGTACATATGCCATATGTTTTGCACATGTTTCGATGATGAATACGCAATCATATGGTTGATAATTGCTTTCAGTTAAGAGTTTGTTGAACATTGGTGCAAGTGAGCATGGCTAGTGCCTACAAGTAATGTCATGGTTTTGTTTCTCCGATATTTAATAGACATACTACCTGTATTGCAAGTTTCAAGTTAAAGGATCAAAATGAAGAATTTAGAAACAAATGAACGGAAGCAATTGTTTGACCATAGGATTTGCACAACTAACGAGGAAATATTCTTCACAGTTAAAGTTCAACATTTACACGTGCTTTAGATCTCAAAAGAGAAACATCTACGTCTTTTATACCACGTTGGCAGTTATAACCCTAGTAGGAACTAAAAAGCTTGTTTCAAAACTGAGCATTTGAAAGGAAATAAGGTGTTTCTTTCAAAAAATTATGATTATATATTTTTAAAAAATATCATTTAAAAAAATAAAAGAAGGAATGAAGAATAATAAGGAGAGGTTCTTTTATTCCTTTGAGGGGTATTATTTTTCAATCTTAACTGAGATTTCATTGTTTCCATAATGTTTATAAGCAATCAGTACATTGCTCTGCATCATTTATAAATATTCATATGCTTCTCAAGAATTTTGTTTTCAAATAAGTAACAGATTGATCTAGATTATGTACAGAACATCAAATGGTTAGGCTGCAAACATAGGTTCAATAAGCAAGATCAGAATTCCATATCTGTCACACAACAGTAGATGAGCTTTGGTATCCAAAGATTCACATTTTTACATTTTGTTGATTTCTGAACATAGTTACCCAAAATTTCTTTTCAGCAATTTAGCTACCCAAGTAACGTTTAAACTTCTTGGTAGTGAGTAGAGCTCAATGTTGTTTTTGTTTGCAGACTATTCAATGTAGTTGTAGTTTCATTTGATTTTAAAGATCCTCTTATTCACCATCAGTTTTAGCTAAAGAATAGTACTCAAGAAATGCAAATTGGATGCAAGACTAAACGATTAGCCCAAAATATTATCTTCATGTATATTGATGACCAGGCTTAGTTAGGAAGATTCTTGAAGATGTGCCGCGAGACCTGCAAAAACGAACATCGTGCAAGGAAACAATGATGAAACAATCCTATTGACTTTAACTGATTCTAATGCAATGTTGCATGTCTAGGGATATCACTCCTATGTACTTTTCTTGGTAAAAATTGCAATAGCTGAATTGCTTCCAATTTCCAAATACCAAACAATGGTATTACTGTACAATGCAATATTTCAGACATGAATGCAGATGATGAAAACAGCAAAGAACAGAACAGAACAAAAACAAAACACACAGTAACGAAATATCGACTGACATACTGAATTGCCATTCGTTGAAATAGTAATGGTTCTGGCCACGTTAGGGGAAATAGATCGAGTACCTGACGGGCACATGCTGTCTTCAGCACCCACCCACGAGGGGACAGTTATGGACGCTGTAGAGGAAGGGGGGCCAGCACCACTGAAGCTGCCTAGTTCAGTTCATCTAGGCGCTACCGCGCTCTACTGCCCCTCTGCGCTCCAGTTCGTCGAGGCGCTTTGGTGAACTGCATAGAACGTGGAGAACCAAACTGCAACTTGCGCGTGGCCGGCAGCCGAAGCAGTCAAGCAGAGGCATCGATCGAAGAGTGGGCCACCGAGGAGATGGGCCGCGCCTGAGCGACACCAACGGAAGAACGATGGCGGCAGAGCCCGCCCCATTCCGTGCGAGGAGGAGCTGGCTCCAGGAGTCGCAAGGGGAGGAGGAGTCGGAGAGAGGCGGCGTGCTTCCGGCCTTCCGGCTCCGGGAGAGGAGCGTAGGCGTCGGTGACGAACAGTCGACGTTTCCCATCAGCGCGTCTTAAGCTTTGTGGAAACCCTATGCCACCTTTGCCACTCCTGCAGCCCCATCTCCTCGGTGGCCCACTCCTGCAGCCTTTTAGCCGAACTATGAATCTATGATCCGACGACTAAAAGACTTATAATTGCTGATAGAGAGCTAGTGACCTTGACGGTTTATTTTTTTTAAAAAAAATTATGATATTTGTTGACACGGCAAGAAACTGATGAGAGTGAAAGCATAAATCTGATATACAATGCTACTTAGGAACAATATCTAATTCTAGTACATATCTTGTATCAAAGGTTGTTACTATATACTAGCAATAGATTGATGTGAAGAAAAAAATTATTGTTGCAGATTTGGTAAGAAAATCTGCCTCTACAACCCAATGTATCCAAACAATATCTTTTATAGATTTTTGCAATCTTTGCTCACCAATTTGTTGCCATAACAGTAAAAAAAATTTTGTGGCAGCTCAGTTAATGTTCATGATACTCCAATGTATCCAGACAATCTAGCACTATATAATAAAAAAATTGCAATATTTTCTGATCAAATTATTGCCATACCAGTAAAATCTTATATTATATATCAGTTAATGTGCATGGTACTTAGTTACTCACATAAATTAGTGGTCATGAGGAGTATAGAAAATCAGGATATGGTACAGTGCAATGTAAGAGATGTTTTTCTTCACATAAATCTATTGCTCCTTTTTATGAAGTGACAACATGGGATACACTGATATGATAATAATTTACATTCAGAATAGCCTTAGTGCAAATTTGGCCGTCGATCAAAACGTGAGCAACATGCAAAGGGCATCTTTCCATGGGGGATAGGAAGGGCGTAGCCACGAGCAGTGGCGAAGCTACATGCAGGGTAGTGGGTGCAAATGCACCCACCAAATTTTGAAATTTACTCATATTTGATTCATTTTTCACCATATATGCACCCACTAATTTAAATATTATGCACCCATTGATAACAAAAAAGGTCTTTTTCTTATGTATGATGAAGTAGTGCACCCTCACCAATTTTGCTCTAGCTTTTCCACTGGCCACGGGGAGAGATAGCGAGAAAAGTTCAGGGGTAGCATGGGAAAAGGATAGGGCTGGCAAGTAAGTAATAAACAAATATTTATTTTTCATTCCATACAATACTACGCCTTCACTACACTCTTTTCTTTTCCAAAATGCTGACGATATATTGTCATACAAAACGACCAATGGAAAAAATTTGCTCCATAAAACCATTATGCATTGCTAGGAAGCACACTTAGCACTCCCCAAAAGAGAAGGAGACCCCCAACCCCCCACCGCCGCACGAATGGGCTGCGCAGAAGCCATCTATGGTGAGGAACAATTGAGTGAGGTTAGATGGTGTTAGATAGTTTAGCTAGAGGTAGATGCATTTCACTCGATAAAATTAACAACATATATTCGATTCAAACTTCACGCGTTGACGCGCATACGTAAACACACATTGCGTACTCATGAACAAGGCGTGTCTGAAAACTAAAATTGTAATTAACAATGATTTTAAATTAACACGGAAGCATTGTGACCAATCACCAAGGCATCTATCGTGTTACCCGCATTATCTATCGTGTTACCCGCATTGCCAGGAAGCACAATTAGCACTCCTAAAAATAGAGCGAGACAAGGGTTCCAAAGAACACCTATGGTGAGGAGTATAATAGCTGACCGAGGATCGGTTGTTGGGTGCAACATTGGGTTATGCTAGTATTCAATGAGATGCAAGGGTCTTCTCTCAATCTTTTAAGGAACATCCGAATCCGATATAGTCAATGGAATTAAGAAGGATCGAGTAAATGCATAAAAGGTAACGGCTACGTTGACCCGAACTTATGGTGAGGAGTATAATAGCTGACCGAGGATTGGGTCCATATATTTTAGCTAGCAGTAAATGCATTTCCCTCGATAAAATTAAACTCCGTATGTTGGCAAGCATTCATAAACACAACATGTTTTCCCATCATCAAGGCGAGTCTGCATACTTTAATTGTAGCCACTACTTACCACTGAACCATGACCTATCACCATTCATCCATCGTGTCACATGCTTCGTTACCAGAGGAAGCACACTTAGCACACCCTCCTAGGACCCCCCCCCCCCCCCCTCCCCAAGGATGCGCAACAGGCATCTACTGTGAGGAAGAAGTGGGTGCGGATTTTTGTGTGTGTGTGTGTGTGTGTTGGATTGGATTGTACTAGAGTAGTATTCAATGAGGGCAGTACGGTAATTTGTCACTCTTTCGAGGTTCATGTGAATCATAGGAGAACGTCAATAAAAACAGAAAGGAGGGAATAAATGCATATAAAAAGGTAACATCTACGTTGACTCGACTTAATGATTGGCTCCATATATTTTTAGTTAGAGTAAAATGCATTCTGCTCGATAAAATTAACAATGTACGTCAGATAAAGACTTCGCTCATTGACACGTGTACACCGTGTTTTCCCTTAAACAAGACGTGTTTAAACTCCATTGCATCAAATTTACCACAGAAAACCCTTGTCACCTATCACGAATCGTCAACCGTATTACACAATGCATTGCCAGAAAGAACACTAGCATTCTCAAAAACAGAGTACCAAAACGACCAATGCACCCACCAAATTTTGAAATTTACTCATATTTGATTCATTTTTCACCATATATGCACCCACTAATTTAAATATTATGCACCCATTGATAACAAAAAAGGTCTTTTTCTTATGTATGATGAAGTAGTGCACCCTCACCAATTTTGCTCTAGCTTTTCCACTGGCCACGGGGAGAGATAGCGAGAAAAGTTCAGGGGTAGCATGGGAAAAGGATAGGGCTGGCAAGTAAGTAATAAACAAATATTTATTTTTCATTCCATACAATACTACGCCTTCACTACACTCTTTTCTTTTCCAATATGCTGACGATATATTGTCATACAAAACGACCAATGGAAAAAATTTGCTCCATAAAACCATTATGCATTGCTAGGAAGCACACTTAGCACTCCCCAAAAGAGAAGGAGACCCCCAACCCCCACCGCCGCACGAATGGGCTGCGCAGAAGCCATCTATGGTGAGGAACAATTGAGTGAGGTTAGATGGTGTTGGATAGTTTAGCTAGAGGTAGATGCATTTCACTCGATAAAATTAACAACATATATTCGATTCAAACTTCACGCGTTGACGCGCATACGTAAACACACATTGCGTACTCATGAACAAGGCGTGTCTGAAAACTAAAATTGTAATTAACAATGATTTTAAATTAACACGGAAGCATTGTGACCAATCACCAAGGCATCTATCGTGTTACCCGCATTATCTATCGTGTTACCCGCATTGCCAGGAAGCACAATTAGCACTCCTAAAAATAGAGCGAGACAAGGGTTCCAAAGAACACCTATGGTGAGGAGTATAATAGCTGACCGAGGATCGGTTGTTGGGTGCAACATGGGTTATGCTAGTATTCAATGAGATGCAAGGGTCTTCTCTCAATCTTTTAAGGAACATCCGAATCCGATATAGTCAATGGAATTAAGAAGGATCGAGTAAATGCATAAAAGGTAACGGCTACGTTGACCCGAACTTATGGTGAGGAGTATAATAGCTGACCGAGGATTGGGTCCATATATTTTAGCTAGCAGTAAATGCATTTCCCTCGATAAAATTAAACTCCGTATGTTGGCAAGCATTCATAAACACAACATGTTTTCCCATCATCAAGGCGAGTCTGCATACTTTAATTGTAGCCACTACTTACCACTGAACCATGACCTATCACCATTCATCCATCGTGTCACATGCTTCGTTACCAGAGGAAGCACACTTAGCACACCCTCCTAGGACCCCCCCCCCCCCCCCCCCCTCCCCAAGGATGCGCAACAGGCATCTACTGTGAGGAAGAAGTGGGTGCGGATTTTTGTGTGTGTGTGTGTGTGTGTGTTGGATTGGATTGTACTAGAGTAGTATTCAATGAGGGCAGTACGGTAATTTGTCACTCTTTCGAGGTTCATGTGAATCATAGGAGAACGTCAATAAAAACAGAAAGGAGGGAATAAATGCATATAAAAAGGTAACATCTACGTTGACTCGACTTAATGATTGGCTCCATATATTTTTAGTTAGAGTAAAATGCATTCTGCTCGATAAAATTAACAATGTACGTCAGATAAAGACTTCGCTCATTGACACGTGTACACCGTGTTTTCCCTTAAACAAGACGTGTTTAAACTCCATTGCATCAAATTTACCACAGAAAACCCTTGTCACCTATCACGAATCGTCAACCGTATTACACAATGCATTGCCAGAAAGAACACTAGCATTCTCAAAAACAGAGTAGAGAAATCCCAAATCTCCGCACTAAAAAAGAGCCATAAAAACAAAAATATATTAAAAAAATTCCTAGCTACCCTTTCCCACTACAAGTTCCCTTCTGCCCTTCCTGGCACCACGACACCAAGGACACTTGTAGCTTTGACGACACTTGGAGCATGGGCGGACGGGCGTGTAGCTGGAGCGCGGAATGATCACGACCACAACTCATGCTGAGCGGCGACACGCGTTGGCGGAGGCCGGCAACAGGCGCGGGAGCATGGATGGCTGATCGCGAATCGAAGAAAAGCATGTTGTAGCCCTAATTTATAGCGCTGCCCAAATTTCGCTCAAAGACCCTCCAAATCAGACACTTCTTTCTCGTCTTGCCAGCGACTCCCGCCTCCTTGATTCAAGACCAACGTCCTATGATGCAAACACCGCTAGAAACTAACAAAACGGCTTCTAGGAGCATTTCCACGCCGTTTCGTTTTGCCCGTTTTCACCATTTCGCGCCATCTTTAACCGTATAAATGAGTCAGCCGCTTAACTGACCGCCTAGCCCCTAAACTACGCAGCAGCCTGGCATTTAACATCTAGATGCGTGTAACTTCGCCTCTTGACATGCGTACATAAATACGTCGTTTGTTCCCATTAACAAAGCACGTAGACTCTAATTGTAGCCCCTCTTTTAAATTTACCATAAAAATGTTGTCATCCTTCACCAATTCTTCCACTGCTTACACGCTTCCATTGCACGAAGCATATGAGCACAACCCAAAAAAAGAAAAGAAAAAAAGAAACAGAGAGCGAAGCAGGCTCAAAGAAAACCCCAAACCCCATAAACCCCATTCTCACAACTGCCCCCCTTTCTCACTGGAAATTATATCTTTGCCCCTCAGCCCCCCACGACACCACGACCGCCTCCGCCCGCGGGCCGCCTCTCCCATCCCCCGCACTCCTACAAGAACCCCCCGCACGGCCCCCTCTTCCCCTCGCTCGTCGCTGTCCCTCCTCCCTCATCTCATGGCGGACTGCTACGCACTGGAGGCGGACGACCTCCACCGGAGGTGGCTGCCGCGGGAGATCTTCGCGGACCTCGGGATCGTCGACACCGACTCCGCCGCCGCCGCGAAGCCCGAGGCCGCCGCCGCCACCGTCGAGGAGCTCGCGGTGCAACTCGCCAGCATCCTCGGCGCCACCGCTGGGACCGGCGGCGAGGGCAAGGCGGCTCCGCGCGCGCCTCCTCCCGCGCCCCCCATCGCCGCCGTTGCCGCGCCGCCTCCCCCGCCCCCCGCGGCCGCCGCGCCGCGCAAGGCCAAGGTGAGTGGCGGTTGCTTGCTTGCTCCGGGACTTCGCTTCGGTTTCTCTTCTTGTTGCGTGGTGGACTGACGGTGGCGGTGCGTTTTTCCAGCAGGTTCGGCCGGCCGTCAAGAGCAACGTCGGCGGCGGCAATGGCGCCGGCGCCGGCGCCGGCGCGGCGGTCGCGTGGCGGCCCGTGCCACCCTACTCGCCGTTGCCGGTGCAGTGGCAGGTGAGCGGCCTTTCCTCCCCCAATTCCTGCGCTTTCCTTCCCCTTTCTTGGTTTCTTGGTTTGCGAATCGATTGTCGTGCAAAGGAAAACCCCTTGTGTTTCCTTTCGTTTTCCGTTGCTAATCTTGTTGGCGAACCTGCCATTTCCGCCGCTGTTGTCGCCCGTGTTCTTCGGCATCCACAGCTGGCGGCTGTTTCTCGCGCTCGCGGTAAAGCAAGCAAGCCTGTGTTTCTTCTTTGGATAAGGAAATTCATCTGAGCAAGCCTGTTTGGGTTGTTATACATGGAAATCATGCTTGCAATCTGTTAATGATGAACAAGCCGTGTTGGAGTACTAGTTGCCTTCGTATCTGTTTGGAATTGTTGGCTGTGTTCCTTACCAAAAAAAAAAAAAAAAAAAAATTAATGGAAGTTTCTGTAATCTGTTGCAGTTGCGTTTTCTTCTCCGTCGCCGATCCTGATCCTCTTGTCCCCGTTTGCAGGTGCCGAACCACTTGGCGCTGACCTACGCGATGCTCCCTCCGCCACCGCCCTGCCTCGTGCCGCCGCCGCCGCCGGGCGCCAATCTCCGCGGCGGCACCGGCGTGTTCCTGCCCCGCGCCGGCCCGTACCGCTACGCGCCCCCGCCCCCGCCGGCTAAAGGTAACGCACCGGCGAACTCCCCATGTCCGGCGTTTCTGCTATAATCCCCTCCTCAATTTTAATCCATCCATCAAGCATTCACGCGTGCGCCGTGCCATGGATGACGAAAAGTACTACTAGTTCCGCCGCTGTCTCCTCGGCCGGCGTGCTAGTACCAAGCACAGGATCATCCTGCCTGGCTGCTGCGGATATGCATCCTTGGTTCTTGCGCCGTCGTAGATGCGTTTCTTCATCCATTTCTTTTTCCATTTTTTAATTATAAAAGGCAAAATCCATTTCTTTCTTTATTTTTTTGCGAGTGACATTTCTTTCTTTATTAAAAAATGTGGTAAAATCCAAATGCTTAGTCATTGTAAATGCGTGATCATAGCATGCGCGCTGCTCTTGTTTCATCAATAAATGATGGCCCGGATTCCTACTGCAAATTTTAGTAGTACTCGTACTACTGTCCAGATTTCGAGTGCCTTTTTCGAGCAGCGCGAGGGCGTTAATGGCAGCGCAGCAACCAAACCCGCAACCCTGTTTTTGTGCTCGCCTGATGCTGCTGCCGGTGGTTTAGTGCCAGGTTCACGCCGCCAGGCTTCATTAGCACCTGATCATGATGAGATCATCAAAGCGGGCCCCACTTTGGTGGACCATCAGGCAACTGTTTCATTGGATGCCCATGGCCCGTGGAGAAGGATGATGATGTAACCGCCAAATGGGGAAAGCGATAGAAATAATAGGCAGGAAATGCAAGGATTAGTAGTAATAATAACTGATTCATTGTAGTAGTCATTATCTAAAAAAAACGGATTCATTATAGTACTACTACTGTGGCAAATCTTTTCCAGAATAATCCATGTTTGTTGCTACTGCTGGAGTAAATGGTTGCCATGAAAACGCCGGTCGGCGCTGAGATCATTTGCATATCTACATTGACATTAATGATATGAGTATTAAGATTTTCGTAGTAGTAATTATGCACTGCTAATAGTAGCAATGTTTTTGGTCATGCAGATGTGAAAGCGCCAAATGTGATGACGCCAAGCCCAAGGGCGTGGCCTGGGACTGAGGGGGCGGTGCAGCAGCCGCAGAAGAAAGAAGAGGTGGCCGCCGCCGCTGCGGGGAGGTCGTCGCAGATGGTGGTGCCGCAGCCGCAGGTGCAGAAGAAGAAAGCAGCTGCCGCGCCGGTGCACCCGTGGCCGGAGGCGGCGGCGGCGCTGCCCCAGGATTGGAGCTACCACTGACCTCCGATATGGAGGGCATGGTGGTTTGTTGGGGATGATGGCGAACATGTACTTGCTTATACTAGCAGAAAGATGATGGTGTTACTGTAGTGGCGGCAGTAAGATGGAGAATAAAAAGAAGAGTAGTGGTAACAAGAAAGAATAAGAGGGCAGTGGTCGATGTTGTAGGTTGGAGACAATCAGGGAGGGAGGGAGGGAGGTGATTATTGCTATGGTTTGATGTTACAGTGAAGTTGTGGACTTTTGCCTTGGCCCAGTGTTTGCCAAGAGCACAATGGGAATAATAATAATAAAATAAAAGCTGCGATTTGTGAGATGTCATGCCCCTGCTGCTAAACCCTTCCTCCCCTGCTGCTAAACCCTTCCTAGGCAAATGCAACTGTCATTTCCAACAAAGTGTACGCGGTTGCGGCGGGGAACGTGGTGCTGACTGCGACGCAGGGTACGTGCACAGTAAAAAGTGGCGTTTACCGTGTCAACAGCAGCGCTGTGAGGGATGGAAACTGCTTTTCACAGTCACAGAGAAGCAGTGATTTTATTTATTTATTGCGAATGAAAGAGCAGTGATTTGAGTAAAAAAAAGGTTTTTGCCTACTCTACAAAAATTGTTTTTACCGCGGGTTGTTGGCTGGCACGCAGCAAAAGAGTGGGCGTGCAAGTGTACAGTAAAGAAAGGTTACTGTACACCGCGCCCCTGGCCGCGATGCACTGCCGCACTGAGAGAGAGGCCGTGAAGTCGCATTGCTGCATGATGCATGGAAGAGGGGCCTGGGGCGGCATTGAATCCGTTGCCTCTCTGCAAAGCTGCTGCATCCTTTCGTCTGTCGCCCCGGAACAGGAGGAGGCCGGTCAAAAGTCAAAGCCCCTTCCTTTAGGAATGGGCGGTGGGACAAGACAGGACGAACAGGGGGCTGTGCCCGTGGTGCTCCAAGTTTTACAAGGTGCAGTGAAGCAGGCACGTCGCTTCTCCCGAGACGCCCTCGTACGTGTTGTGTGGGGTAGCATGGGCAGGTCGTACTAAACATCTTGTTAAACATTGTTAAAAAGAAATGGATGCATGCTCTGGTAGAATCTGTAGAAAAGAAAGGGGATCTGCTAATCTGCCGGAGTGGATGGATGGAACTGGATGGATGGAACATCTGCTTGTTTAGTGGAAGAAAAGGCTAGCAGGCATGTTCCGAGAATCCAAGTGCCTGTCGAGAATCAAGTGGGCAATCGGAGGTGTCGCATAAACTAGGGGGTGTTCTGTTCGTGCGTGCTCCCTTAGTAGTACAGTATTTCTTTACTTTCGTTTAGATTAGACGAATTTCTTTCTTTATCTGATGGCGTGAGGAACGACTACCTCCTGTCGCGGTGAGTTCGCCGCAATGCACGGTCATTGGAGCAGACCATGCGCGGGGGGGGGGAATGCCAGCCGGATTCGTGGTGCGGTCGTGTCAGGCGATGGATGGGAATGGGATGCACGAGACCGCCCGGGTACGTGACGTGCTGATGATGATGTACTGGTGCAGTGGGGCGCGCTGCACTTTGTGATGTGGTACAGGCAGGCGCAAACCAAAGTTTGGGTGTTTTGCGGCCGCGGAGTACAGAGAGTACGTTGAGGTGCGCAGTGCGGCGCCGGCGAAAGGCCGACCGAGGTGTCCCCACGGCCACGGGTAGGGGAGGCAGATCGGCAGTGCGGGACAGGGACAGGAAGGCGCCTGCAAATCCGAAAGTGAGGGAGTAGAAGCCGGCTGTCTGTCGTTGTTGATGCACGTTCAGTGCTGAAAGCAAAGATTCCCCGTCAGATGAGATGAGACTGAGAGCGCCACGCCATTCTCCTTGTTCAGGTGCGCGGCGGGACCTGGGATCGTGGTGCCGATCGAGAGAGGCGAGCGATGGTTGCACACATGTGGTGGAGACGTGAGTGAGATTTGCCCAAACGGAACCGCGTCCTGGTCGTTTCTTGTTGCTTTGGCCGTGGGCGGCAATGGGATAGCTCGCGCGCGCGGGGAGGGGACGTGAAGTAGTGCGAGGGCCGTGTGGGACGGGAGACGTCGCGCGCGCGGGAGAAGCGGGGCGGGGACGTGGGTGGGGGTGGTGTGGAGGAGCCAGGCCGCGGTACCGTACTCCTCGTGATGATGATCTCGATCGAAGCGCACGCCCACCTGCGCGCGCGTGCAAAATCCAACACATCGTCGGTAGCGCGCGCGTAACGTATCCCAGGAACAGCTAGCGTCCGTCCCGGGCAGGGCTCCCAGCAGCAGGAGCTCGCTCGCTCTCCACTGTCCAAATCACTCGTGCCGAATGACACATGTTTGGGTCGGAGCGAACCGCTCGTACGTACACGACGGCCGCGGCGTTTTGAGCGCAGAACGGCGCCGGGGAAAGACTGACCGGCAAGGCCGGCCCCACGCTGACGAGCGAGGACGCCGTGGCGCGCGGCGTGGGGCATCTATATGCAGGGCGTGCACCTGGGAATCCAAGTACGTACTCCACCAGTTCGCAACCAATTGCTTGGGCAGGTCCCTCGCTCCCGTACGTGCGGAAGCTGAAGCCAATCTGTCCGGACTCGAGCGAGACTCGCGAGTCAAGAACGATCGCGCGTGGGGTTTGGTGCAGTACTACGTACGCGGTGTGAGTCGGGTCGCTTTCCTGCGCGTATATTAGCAATGATTGATAACCAGTGCTCGGAATCACAGCAGGATACTGGGAGTGTTTCCTTCCCGGCCACAGGAAGCCACAGCAAAAGTTAGGCGGCGCCAACGGTGGCCACTGCTTGGTTGGTGACGCGCGCCACAGGAGAACAACAGCGTCGCCACAGTTTCCTTCACATTTTCTCGCCAAACCTGTGGCGCCGATTTTCCTCGCCGCATCTTCGGCGCCGCCAAAGGCATGGCGTGGCGAGTTATGGCTGGGAAGCAAACATGCTTTGGTTAGCACGCACAGGCCTGGTGCTGGCGTGTTGCCTAAGTACGCGCGTAAGATAGCGGGCCATGTCGGATTTGTCTATGTAGCCCATGTACTAAAACATAACCCACGCGAGCACTAGAACTCGTAGGAGATTCTTATAAATAAATAAATAAATACAAAACACGCAGAAATGGCAGCTTGCGTCGTAGAACAAGAACACGAAGAGTAGTCATCAGATCACGACGAATTAAATGCACCATCCTTTTCCAATGGAGTTT
This sequence comes from Eragrostis nindensis, assembly GCA_012490785.1. NCBI lineage: Eukaryota > Viridiplantae > Streptophyta > Magnoliopsida > Poales > Poaceae > Eragrostis > Eragrostis nindensis. Next base: position 206,607 of record JAAXCT010001093.1, on the reverse strand, counting down.
AAAGTGTAATTCTTTGGAGGGAGGGGGGCTCAAGCCCTCTTTCCATGGAGATGTCACCAGGGCGAAGCCAGCATTATCGTCCAGCTAGTGCTAGGCTAGCGGATAGACGATCGTCAGTCGAAATTAGATCCCATTTTGATGTTTAATGTAATAATTAGCACATAGAAGTAGCTCAGTTAAAACACTTTTTGCATAGAGCATTGGGTGCAGGCCAACGGCGGTTAAAAAGCGGGCGCCTGCAAATCCAACCCACCACCACCACACCAAAACAGTCTGAATGAGAGGGGCTGCTCGATATTGATGCATGTTCAGTGCTGTATTACTAATAGGTTTTGGTTCATGTAGAGATTACCCGTCAGAGTGCCACACCTCAGGGCTCCGAGGAAACTGGGATCGTGGTTGCCGAGAGAAGGCTACTGGATAGGGAACTAGCGCTCGTTTTTATGGGTGTGTTTGGTTACTTGGGCGACCTTAGTCCTGCATAGGGTTTTATCCCGGCTACATCAAACCAGTCTAATGTAATGTAAGAACCCAAAAAGAGCACATGTTTGGTTGTCTGGATAGACAACTTTTGGATAGTGCAAGATCTTGTTTGGTTGGCTGCATTAGCTGAGTGCAATCAACTTGTGTTATAATATTTGTCGAAAAACACATGTTTGTTTTTATAAAAAGAAAACATATTACAACTCCATATAATTGGTTTTAAAAAAATATATAATATGTTAGCGGTAAAAAGCCTCTTTTGCATTATCGAAGCCAGACTACTTTACAGACCTGATAAAAAATAGCTCAAAAAGTAAAATATTCTACATTGCCAAAACCTTAGCCTCTACGCAAACCAAACAGAGCACGTGTGTGCGCGTGCGTGGTGCTGGCGGACGTGAGGATTGCCCAAACAGAATCGCGTCCCGGATCGCCGTTCGGTGTGGTAGAGCCGTGGCCCGTGGGCAATGGCAGCATAGTCAACGCGCGTGGCTTGGTGCACGGGGTGCGAGCGGGACCGTGCGTGTGTGCATGGTGCGGCCTCTGTTCGGTACCAGAATCCCCGCAGAAGCAGCGCTCATACTACTGTCAACACTTTGTCACGCCGAATAACACTGAGTTTGTGGTTGGAGCAAATCACTCGTGCTGTTGTACTTTGCCTGCGCCGCAGCTGGTTAGTTCTGTCTGGCTGTACGCGCCGGCAGATCGAATGGCGCCGGGGAAAGGCCGGCCGGCAAGGCCCCACGTACTGGTGCGCAATCAGCACCGTGTGGTCCGCCCAGGCTCCCAAAGCCATAGCCATAGGACTGTTCCAGATCGCAAGCAATTGTTTGGGGTCCCCCTCCCGTACCGTACGAACCGGGGCGCGAGACTCGGGAGTCGCCACTCAAAGATGCGCGTATATATTTGTACTAGCAATCAAAGCGAGTGAGTACTCGAAACAAGATGCCGTCCTATCTTAGGTGCTTGATTCGCTCGTGCCTCATGGTGCCCATGTACATACGCGCGTAACATTGCGAAGCCACGACGACCCACCTGTGTACTTACGTGCCCGGTTCCTTCGCGGCGAAGGAGGCCCATTCAAGCCGTGCAGTGTGTTTGCCTAGCTTGCACTAATGCCAATGTGGAACGCGGGAGGAATTCTAGCTAGCTTCACAACTGTGTGTGTGTCTAGCGCCTGGATGGGATCACGCTCACGCTAGACACAAGAAGACGGTGTGAATCATCCTTCTTCGGCTTCGTTCACAACTGGAGTCACTCTCACACCCAGCCCGGTACTGGAGAGCCTGGGCTTCGCAAGCGATGGGCTAGCTTGACCCCGACGGCTGATTTAGCCTGGATTGAAAGGACGGGCCCCCATCTCGTTCGCCGTGGGCCGTGGCAGATTTGCATCGACAGCCCATGAAAAAAATCATGACCCCTGCTCTGCTTTTGCGTGGCAGCAGCGCGAGAACACGCAGCACGACGCGCTTGCAGCCTTGCACTGGTCCTAGAGCAAGATCAACACGAGCGCGTCAACGTAAGATCACGTCGAATTAACAGAGAGAAAGGCAAGATCATCTTTATGGTTGTATGATGGATGACGGAATAAACAGGTGGAGCCTTAACAAACAACAGCCGCTGCACCTCGGCCGGGGAGAACGGCTACTACCAAAACACACACACATCACTGAAACAACTAGCAGCAAGAGACACGGACACCAGGAGCACCACCGCGTAGACGCTGGGCCCCGCGCGATGAAGACTGAAGTAGTAGTAGTTGCTGGGGTGCCCGCCCTTGCTCTGCCCCGGCGGCGACGTCGAGTGCGACGGCGACGACGAGGCTCCGCCGCTGCCTGGCGTGGCGGTGGCCAGCGGAGCGATCCCCTCGTACGAAGACGACGACAACGTCGGTGGCGGGGGCATCGAGCACACCACCGGGCACGTCCCGCACTTGCTGACACATGGCACGTTCATGTCTGCCTCGGCTCCCGTCGCCGCCGCCGTCACCGACTTCTGGACGCCGCCACAGCTTCGCCGCTGAACGCCACCACCTTCTGACATAGATATAGCAATTAGTTCATCTATGCTTAGCGAAGATGTCTATTGTCATTGTCTCCAAAAAGCGGCATGTTTGTTTCATAGCAATTCGATCCTCCACCTTCTGCATGTTGAAAAACACGCAGGGTGGCATGGCGTGCTTGTGTCGTAAAACAAGAACACGAATGCGTAATTGTAAGATCACAACGAATTAACGTAAAGAGCATATTTTTTTGGTGGAGTTTAAAGTGTAAATGTTATTTTTCTATTACAAATGCCCCCCCACCCCCCCCCCCCCCCCGCCCCCCACCCAGCGGGGGAGGGGGGGGCTCAAGCCTCCATTCAATGAAGTTGTCACACCTCCCTTCCATAACACACCTCTTACAAAAACTCCTTTCATATGTTCCTCGGCTTCGGCGGTAGGGCACTTCCTACGTTCCATATCCATTTACAATTTCCTCGGTGAGAGAAGCCACCGGACTCAGTGTTTGTGAAAGGCCGCTGTCGAGGTTTTAAGGCCTCGATGTTATTTCTACGGGTGCGCAAGAACCAAGAACACGATGGTAACACAAGACGCAAGAATTTATACAGGTTCGGGCCGCGATGTGCGTAATACCCTACGTCCTGTGCTGGTGTGATGTATATTGATCATCTTTCTTGTGGGATCCCTGCCTGCTTTATATATCCAGGAGTGCAGGGTTACATGGGAAGTATCGTAGCCGGTTACAGCATAAGTTTACTTGTAGTATAAGATAATAATTCTTCTCTGACTTGCCGACTACTACTTCTAGATGCTTGAGCCACTCGGGCTTGCTTGGGCCAGCACGACTACCCCGTATGAGCACTCGGCTTTGCTTGTCTTGAGATACCCGGAGGTCATTCGACAGCCGTCGAAAGAGCTAACATTCTCATGCTCACGTATCACCATGTAGACGAGAGTGAAAGGATCCGAATATCAAAGGGGGCTGAATCGGAGTACACTAAATACTTCGCATAAGAATTGTTTTCGCTACTTTAGCAAAGAGAGATAGAACCTAGCAATTCTAGTACCCACGAGCTCTACAGATGCTAGTGTTCCAGATAGCAAGTACAGAGCGCACACACTAACAAGACTAACAATGAGCAAACAAGCAATCTTAAAAGGTCTACTAGCAATCAAGTAAATACGGAATAGTAAAGCAAGTAGTAGATGGGATAAAAATGCACATTAGGTTTTCCCGAGGTGATCTCCGAAGGATTCGCCTTCCCCTATACTCCTCGTTGATCACTCTTGTCGAAATCTCGACCCTGTCCTCACGCCTAAGGCGATTCTCTCTTCAAGCACACTTCACCCCTCCGAGTGAAGTCACGGACACACGTTTTGCTGCACGTGAGAAATGCTACCTCTGCAGGCGCAAAGCACGCTAAGTTTTGGTGGTTCACGGATGGATGTGGTGGAGCCACTCGCTGCGCGTGTGATGAGGCGGACGTGAGGTTTGCCCAAACGGAATAGCACCGTCCAGATCGGCGTTTGGTGTGGTAGCCATACGTGGCCCGTAGGCAATGGCATAGTCCGCGCGCGCGGCGGGGACGTGTGGAGGGCGTGCACGGGGTGCGCGCGACGCGCATCGCAGATTCGCAGGCGGTTCGCAAGCCAAGGAGAACACTGAACCGATCGTTTGTTCGGCTTCGTTTGGTCACCTCTGCTAATGGCCGCAACAGCACCATGAACAAGCCTCACTCACTTGTGTTGCGACCGACGTGTGAACCGATCGTTCGTTCGGCTTCGTTTGAAACGGAAGTCACCCACCCCGCCCGGCACTGGAGTGGAGAGCCTGGGATTCGCAAGCAATGGGCTGGCTGGACCCGACGGCCGATTTAGTTTGGGTTGCAAGGCCAGACCCCATCTCGCTCTCCGTGGGCCGTGGCAGATTTTCATTGAGAAACCATGAAAAAACACGACCCTGCTCTCTGCTTTGCGTGGCAGCAGCACGTGAAAGTAAGATCACGCAGAATTAACAGTTTAACACAAGCCAAGAGCAGAGAGAAAAAAAAAACACAAGCCAAGAGCATCCCTAAAAAAAAAAAAAAGCAAAGCCAAGAGCATCTTTCTGGTTGTATGATGGATGACGGAATAAACAGGTGGAGTCTAGCCTTAAACATCCGCTGCACGTCGGCCGTGAAGAGGCTAGCCTAGAGACACACATACGACGCACACATCACTGGAAACAACTTTTTTTTTTTTTGAACCTATCACTGGAAACAACTAGCAGCAAGCGACACACACGGACACCAGGAGCACCAGCGCGTAAACGCTCGGCCCGGCGCAGCGGCCGGCCCCGGCGGTGAAGAAGTAGTAGTAGTTGCTGGGGTGCCCGCCCTTGCTCTGCCCCGGCGGCGACGTCGAGTGCGACGGCGAGGAGCCTCCGCCGCTGCCTGGCGTGGCGGTGGCCGGCGGAGCGATCCCCCCATACGACGACGACGGTGTCGACGGGGGCGACGAGCACACCGTCGGGCACGTCCCGCACTTGCTGACGCACAGCACGTTCGTGTCCGCCCCGGCTCCCGCCACCGCCGCCGTCGCCGGCTGCTGGACGCCGTCGGCCGCCACAGCCTCGCCGTTGAACGACACCACCACGATCGTCGCGGACACCAGCAACGCCGCCAGCCACCGCGCTCTCCCTCCGCCCTCCATCGCAAATGCGTGAGCTACTTGGTTGTTTACTTGTGGGAATGGATTCCTGCAACACTTGCGTTGTGTGCAGACTGCAGAGCAGAGTTGGTATATAAAGTAGGGGCAGCCGAACCTACCAAACAGCAGCGATGCGCCAAATTAAGCGTGAAGAAGAAGCTCCACCAAGGGAATATGAGCTGCGCGGGCTGGGACGTTGCAGGAAGTGGCTGTAAAGCGGAGATGCTTCGATTCTTCGCACCAAAGAATTGCAGATGCTCGTGCTAGCTGACTGGGTGGGCAGGCGCCTAGCCGGGCCTCGAAAATTCGGTCGGCCACTGTGACATTCGAGCACAATAACATTTCTTTTTAACTGATGCAGCAGTGCTCAAGAATGCGCAGGTTGTGTGTTTTGACGATGAGTGCAAGGCCGGGAAAGGATCCGTGCACCTGAATTGGCTCTGCTCAGACATGTGTAGATTATTATGCTATGATTCCCCCAGTTCAAAACATGACGTACGTCTCTCTCTTGCGCGCGCGAGCTGCGTGCTTTGTTGTCTTCAACAGCCTTTTTCTGGTCGAGTTTCAAGTGTAAATGTTCTTCTGTTAAATGCTCAGCAGCACACTGGGAGAAAGTTCATGATGGAAGCAATTGTGCATTCCTTGTTCATGCTGGATCTGAACCTTGCTCGCTTCACAACAACGCAGATAGAGACTGCCAAGCTATTCTGAACCAACCTAATCACATTGAAAACATCATTCAAGTGGCAAGCGATCCGGAGAAGAAACCATCTACGGCTCAAAAGATCAATTGTAGCTGTTAAGTGGCTGACATGTCAATCTTGTGCTCTTTCTGGCCATTTTGAGAGAGACCTGAATAAAAATATACAGGTAAATTTGTAGAGATCATAAAACTTCTTGCAGGTTTAATCATGAAATTGCAAGCGTGGTTTCAGAGAATTTGTTACAAGTGAGTTAGGTGTTACCGTGTTACCAAACATGGTCTCCTCTTTAAATGTGCGTATAAATTTGAATAAAAGTATAGATGGTTAGGGCATGCAATCACTAAGATGTAACTAATACTTGTGTAAGGAGAAAGAAAAAGAAGAAATGAGGCTGCAAACAGTAACGGGTTGCCGGTCTTCTATGAACAGTATTCACAAACTGATTTCTGATTTTTGCTTCTCTTTGCATAAGTTCCAGTTGCACCTTAAATTTTGCATGAGGGTAAATCATTGCATACTATATCTACTCAGTTTTTGTTGTAATTTTAGATGCACATATGAAGGTGTTATTACGATTTCTACACATGTGCGCATAGAGTGAATTAACTAAGAGACAACCCTAAATTATTAGGGTAATCAGAACTGAATTTTTCTGCCATTTGCTGCGATCTCAGTTAACCATCTAGACTTTGATGCATGTCGAACATCGATGTTGCCACCATCCCGTCGTTGCTTGCGGCCACCACACGATGCGTGATCTCCAAGAAATGATTTATATGAGACCTAAATTGTAACACTAATTCAGGTTGATTTTACATGACCTAAATGTACTACTTCGTTATGCAATGGATACATAAGCGGCCGGAGAAAGTGTGTATTGTGGGGTCGGTGGGGGGGTGGGGGAGGCTTGAGCCCCCTCTATCCTCTGCTAAATCCATCCATGCATGTAGATTTTCATATGTTTTTAAGCATCTCATTGTCCGCACCATTCGTGTGACCCACAGTTGGCCTTTTATTATGGTTACAAGTTTTGCAATAACGACCATCTTACTCCAATCATTACTGGGTTTCTTTTCAGAAAAGTCGGCTGCCGTGCCTCCTTTCTGTATATTCTTGCCGGGAGGAGTATGTTAGACAATGGATAAACTTGAAAGCCTTTTAGAGGGAACCAAGTAGTAAAGAAATTTAACTGAGAGAGCTAAATCCAATTTTTGAAGCAATGTGTTAAAATCTTGTGTACCAAGTGAGGGTGCACCAAGCATCCCCTCGGTTCCACCACAGAGGGAAGTGTCTGGCAAGACGTTTCCTCGTTACATGTTAGTCACTGTTGTATTTTTTGGATTAGGAAAATATTCTGCGACTTCAAAGGATCTTTTTCGTTTTTTTGCTCTGATTTCTAGCACAAGGGATAGAGTATGTGTTGTTGTTTCGTGAGATTCTCCTATGTTTTCAAATACCAGGGCATCTTTTTTTTTTCAAGTTCAACCTGCATTCTGATTTATTTATTTATTTTTTAGCAAAACCTGCATTCTGATTTATTTGTTTTAGCTCAAACCTGCATCTGCATTCTGATGAGCTAGCCAAATTAGGATCCGGCATGTTCTCAAAGAGAAATAAAATGCGATATTTTGGGCCTGGGTCAGGCCTGAGATGTTATGCAGCCTACTAAAAAAATGGTTTACGGTTCAAAAGCCCATCAACAATCTGGGACGAGCCCACGGTCCACGAAGGAAGCACCAGCTGTCCGCGCAGCGGCGCTCGAGCGCTTCACTTTTTCGTCTCCTCGCGTCGCGCGGCGGCACTGGTCTCGGTCGACCACACGCTGCAACAGTGCAACCCACGGCCGCTCCGCATTGCGAGTTCGCAGCGTCTCGCTGCACCATCGTTCTAGAAGCTTCGGGAAGGGTCCCTGCCGGGTTTCGCCTCGAAAGGGGGAGGGATGGGGGACCCGGGGAAGCCGCCGCAGACGTTGGAGGACATGGTGCGCGCGCTGCGCGACGCGGTGGAGAAGAGCGAAGGGAACACGGAGGGCATGGTGGCCGCGCTCGGCTCCTTTGAAAACCGCGTCTCCGCGATTGACGCCGCCATGCGCCCCGCACAGGTCCGTCCGCCGCCCTCTCCCCCCAGTCTCTTCTCCGTTTTCCGCTTGGTTGGCGAGGGAGAAATGCAGGTGGCTGATCGATTGGGTGGTGGCGCAGGTGAGGACGCACGCCGTCAGGATGGCGCAAGAGAACATCGACCGGACGATCGACGTCGCCGAGGACATCCTCATCCAGCTCGAGATCGCCCGCCGGGTGACTGCTCCTATCCCCTTGTTGAATGGAACGCTCTAAAACCCTACTGAGATTGTGAAATAAAATTGGGTTGAGTTAGATGATGAGTTGACTGGTCTGTTTGTTGCTTTGGATAATTTCAATGGGGATATTGGCGGTGTATAGACTATAGTTGCAACGTTAGTTTGGTTTTTTCTAATGGCAGGAATATATAGCATGAATGGTTATGGATTAGCTTAGGGTTTGGATCACTTTAGAGGGTGCTGTAGCAGTCACATCAAAGATGCCGGTACGATTTATGTGTACTAAGTCAAATTACAAACTAAGTCAGGTCTATTTCGCGAGACGAACGTAATGAGGGTAATTAAGCGGCGATTAGACGATGGTTACTGTAGCATCACTGTGTCAAAACATTGATTAATTAGGCTCGTTAGATTCGTCTCGAAAATAACGCCGTCTGCAGAAAGGTTTTGCAATTAAATTTTATTTAGTACCCTAAATAGTAAGATTCTTTTACTTTAGAGGGTAAACTTTAGAGGGTGTTTTATAGGGGGAACCGAACGGGGCCTTATTCACTTTGGCCAGTTCACTTCTTCATTTTTCTCATGCAGATGTCTTTTGCACTGTTATTTCATTATAGATTTATCCAGGAAAGAAATGTGATTCTTTTTCCTTACCACACTGCTACTATTTGTCAATGGTCCTGCACTATTGTATTTGAATTGATTTTGTGTTTCTGTTGCTTCAGTAGTTTTGAATTTGAGATTCTGTTGCTGCAGCAGTTTGTTGAATTGTATGTCAGTACTGCTTGAGCACAAAGTTTACTTTGTTCAACAGTTTATGTCGATTCTGTCTTTTCGAGCTTTAGGCTGAACCTACCATACTGAAGGGTCCACATGAGGATCTCCCGAGGTACCTGGAAGCTGTGGATCAGCTGAAAGGCATCATCCGCTTCTTTTCCTCAACCACAAACTCTAAGAGCAGTGAAGGAGTTCTGAATCATGTCAACAACCTCTTAACTAAGGCTGCACTGATGATTGAGGATGAATTCAGGCAGCTAATGACTACATACAGGTATAAATTGCACATATCCATTCCTGAACATTGATCATGTTGATTCCTTGTGTATTGGTACAGCTCCTGTGTCCTGGAGCTTTTGATCAACCTTTTAATAACTCTTCAAATGTAAATTGTTCTTTCAGCAAACCTATTGAGCCAGAATGTTTATTTGATTGCCTTGGAAATCCAATTCCGGCATCAAAAGGTGTCCCTGAAGAAGTTGAAGAGCAACCATCCAAAAGCTCGACTACATACAAGAATCCAACGCTAATTCCCCCAAGAATATTACCATTTCTCCATGATATAGCTCATCAGTTGGTTCAGGATGGCAATCATCAGTCGTGCTATAGGATTTACAGGTAGGCTTCTAGATGTTGAAAAAAGTCTCACCATTCTGATTATTGACACACAGATTACAGTTTGATAATATGTTCAGGTTGTTTATGGATAGAAGGCCAACGAATATTGAGAGTAAAAGAGTTGATGGAAATGCATCAGTAGCTACTATATATGGAAAGCAACAAGGCCCACGTTTTATCAGTTTGTACTGTATAACTAGGAATTGTTGGAGATGGGAAATCACCTTACTAACTAAATATTTTGGAAAAATTCATATATGTGGAACGCCATGGAGTATGAATGGTCCTTACTTTTCCTTCCCAGTTTCAATCAGTGTCCTTTCATCACTTTTGGCTATGGAACCTACAAAATTATTCTCATGTTTGTTTGTTTCAACAGGGATGCTCGTATTTCAGCATTAGAACTGAGTCTTCGAAAATTGGGTATAGATAAGTTTAATAGATATGGTGTACAAAGGATGCAGGGAGAGGCCTTGAAGACTAAAATCGATAACTGGAACCTAATTATGCAAATTGTGGTGAGGGTCCTTCTTAAAGTATGATTCAGGTGTTTGTGTTTAGACATCATACTAATAGATTACGCTTCAATCAGGTCAAAGTATTACTTGCTGGAGAGAGAGAAAATTGTGATCGGATTTTTGATGGCATCACTTTCAGCAAGGATCAATGTTTTGCAGAACTGGCAGGAATCTGTCTTAAGTCTCTTCTTAGCTTTGGTGATGCTGTTGCTAAAAGTAAAAGGTCTCCTGAAAAACTGTTTGTTCTGTTAGACATGTATGGAGTAATGCACGAACTTCAGTCAGAGGTATGTGGAAATAATGCATCCAGCACTGCAACACAAAGATCGTATATATACACGACATCCTCATGTTTTCCCGATTGGCCTTCTCTAACTGTAGAAGTCATAAAAGCATATTTGATGACAACTGCTAAAAAAGTTCTGCATGCTTCTTCTATTTGTATTACTGGTCTTTACAGTTATGATTTTCTTGCCAACTCAAGTATTTTATATTCACTGTTACTTTTGTTTGAACCTTGTTTCCAGGTTGAAGTCATTTTTCAAGGCAGGTTTTGCTCTGAGATACGTGATGCCGCATTGAACCTGACTAAGAACTTGACACAGACTGCCATAGAAACTTTGTTTGATTTGGAGGAGACAGTTGAAAAGAATATGGAAAACATTATCCACGATGAAAATGTGCACCCTTTAACTTTCAGCGTGATGAGTTGCGCGAACTCATTATATGAGTAAGTACCACCCTTCTGTTACATTCTTGGACATATATTGGATTTGTCTGACTTGTTTGTTAATTCATACGCGGTTACAGTCAAAATGTGTATTACCATGCATGGTTGCATTTTTTCTAGAGAAATATTCAGATCTCTATATTGTTTGGTTTGTTGAGTTAGGCAGGTATTGTCCTGAATTCACGTTTTCTTCCATATGAAAAATTCAAATTAGTTTATTTTGACAGTAGATGTTGAGGTTTATAGTAATTTTGATGCTGAGGTGGATCTTGAATTTGATAACCATGCAGGGTCTATCCTTTTTATTTGTTACCCAAGATTTTGGAGTCTACTGGTACCAGTAACATGGCTACTAAGACTTTGTTACCAGTTATTAATACTGTCTGCGTATGCGTTGCTCTAATTAATAAACTTGAGGTTGGTTTGTCTGTTAGTTTTCTGTGACCCATTTCGCAAAACCATGCTAACACATATTTGTGTTTGACTTGAACAGTTACCAGTCAATACTGAAAACAATTCTTCAGCCTTTTGAAACTGGCAGTGCGACTGAATCTCAACTTACAATTGTTACGATGGGGATTTTTCAAGCCCTTCAGAATAACTTGGACAGGAGATCCAAGCAGTACAAGGATTCTGCATTGAGTCACATATTTCTTATGAACAATATTCACTGTTTGGTTGTGTCTGTTCGCAGGTTTGCCTCTTTTGTGCTTCAGATTTACATTCTCAGATATCCTGGCAGTGTGCCTGTTCAATGGTTTGATTAGTTTTGCATCAGATCAGAAGCCAAGGATATACTTGGTGACGACTGGATTCAGAGGCACCGAAGGATTGTACAACAAAATGCCAATCAGTACAAGAAGATAGCATGGGGAAAGGTCAGTGCATCATCACTAATTGGTGTTAAAGATTATTGATTCTTTTGCACCCTTGTGGTGTTATATTTTGTTCTACAGTATGAAATTCCACCAGTTTGAGATATTCCTTGGATTTGATAATGATGATTTATTTCAGTTAGTTGTATTGCTACTAGAATGCACTTGTAGCCAACCTTAATGTTTCTGTCCAAATTTTGGACTCAGGTATCTAGTTTTATACCTGATTAAGGAATCACTTAATGTTTATAGTAAATCCGGGGAAGTGATGAACTGCAGATGACATAGTTTTCACTTTCAAGTCCAGATTAGATTCTCTTTAGATGATTGGAAATAGTGAATAAAATTGCTTTATGTTATAACTAGTTTACTTCTACATTAGATTTTTCAGACACTCTCTGTTCCTGCCACGGGAGGCACTGGTTCATCAGCATCTGATCTTAGGAGCACTGGAGTTTCAAGAGCTATGATTAAAGAAAGGTCTGTTGATGGCAGAATCTTTTGTTCTCTGTTCCACGGTAGCACATTTTGTTCCTTATTTTTCAATAAATGACTACATCAAGGTTTAAGAACTGTATGATCTCCCTTGGCAGGTTTAAGTCCTTCAATAAACAATTTGAAGAGCTCCACGCAATGCAATCTCAGTGGAATATACCTGATCAGGAATTGCGAGAATATCTGAGGCTTGCAGTAGCTGAAGTTCTCTTGCCAGCATATCGGTCCTTCGTCAACCGTTTTAGGTATGCTAACTAGCTTTTTTCTTGATCTTATCAGGATCAGGACCCAATTCTCTATGGTCCATTCAATTAATTGGTGACGAGTAATATTGTAATTGATATTCTATGATAACCACCTGCAGTAAGAAAAAAGGACTTGTTCTGAAATCATTTCACTGAAACTCATGCAGCCAAACTCACAGGTCACAAACATACGTTCGTACATTAATGGTATTAGGAATGATAGGAACTGGATTTGAGGGACCAAGTTAGTATCTTAAACGGTAAGTTAAAAAGACTGTTAGGAATCATTATGTTGTACCCCAAGTTTTGATCTCATGTAAGAAATTATGAATCCACTACCTTCATCCATTTTTCGTACTCCAATGAGTTATTGAACAACTGGCATATGTTTGAATTGGAGCCAATTACCACTGCCGATTGGCTCCCTGTCTTCTTTCCTGGCAGTTTATTTGCTGGCCATTGCAATGTGTAATGCTGCTTCTGGTATTAGTATACTCCTATGATTATACTTATGTTTTGACTTCCAGGAATCTTGTTGAACGTGGAAAGAACCCACATAAGTACATGAAACACTCACCAGAAAAGGTGGAGCAGATGCTAGGTGAGTTCTTCGGAGGAAAAAAATTTGGTGAAACAAACCAGTGAGAATTGAGAAGCTCTAAAGAGGACAAGTTTTGTAGCACGGATTTTGGAAATTGTTCCTACAGAAGCAACTGTTCTTTGCATCTTCACTCTTCTGATATAGCATCACTATGACTCTTCTGTAACACCTCGGTGGCAAGATCTCCCTTCTTTCCTAACTTGAATCTGGATAGCCTTCCATGTTAACGGTTGAGAAGGCACATGAATACACATATGCATCCTCAGGAGTCAGGATGGCTTTGCCACTTCCTCTTCTTTACACATGTGGGCGCTTAATAATTTTCTGGCCAATTGTTATGTTATCCTGTTGATCTTCGTACTTTTTGCCTGTTGCCTTATTTATACATTACGTTTGTGCCGATCAGAATTAGGTCGAATTTTGGATCACTATACTCTGTCGCTCCCACAAATCTGTCTGGGTGACTTGCAGACTAGTACTTAACTTAAGTAAGCAATTGCTTCAGTACTTTCTACTGGCTTTGTTGGAGCTTTGCTGCTTATGATGAATTTTGGCTTCGTTGGAGACTACTGATTGAATAAGAAAAATCAGTGTTGCTCAAGTAATTCTGGGTGAATCTGAACTTTTGCACTAGTGCTAGGTTAAGTTGCATGCAGGTGGGGGTTATGGTACTTTAAAGCTTAATAGATATGAAAACTGCTGTTTTGTCTGTGTCTTGGTTTTGTTCAGCTGTGTGTGCTTTTGTGATTTCTTTATCTGTGGTAAGTCTATAGTGGGTAATGGTAAGTTAGGTTTGCTAATCATTGGCAGGCGTCTAAAGCCCAGCGTTATAAATTGTTTGGTTCGGCACGTCTCTGTTGTGCTTGGTGGTGCTGCCACCTGAAAGTTTTATTGGCACTGCTTCTTAAGGCCCTTCAATAATTGGGACGAACCAGCAGTGCTCGTATGGGCTAGGGTGTACTACAACAGTCTGGACGAATTGGACCGTCGTCCGTTTTTCAGGGTTTGGCACGCATTCTGAAATAGTTAGTGGCATTTTGTTTATTTCTCTCTTTGTACCTTAGGCCTAGTAGACTTGTAACGTGCACTTGGAAGCCGAACATGCTTTGTCAGTCCTCAAACTGGGGGCGTCTGTGAGCACCACGTACGACACCACGCTCTGGCCGGCCGGTGATGATAAACACGATAGATAGAGTTGGGATGATGCTACTATCATGGTTGGTGGGTGGTCAATTTGGCGCAGAACGAAGAAGATATGGTCTTCCCTGTGGGGTCCGTAGGCGGAAGGTTTAGTAGAATCTGGCTGCCCCTCGCTTTGGAGGGAGAATTGGAAATGTGGCGACCATTTGGTGGATGGAATGATCGATGGTCCCGTATGTTCTGTTCGTGCTGGCCCGGCCAGATCTGAGGCGTGGCCGCGCTCAGGAACAACGGTTGGCTGGGAGCAGACCGAGATTGTTGTGCAGATCATCATCGTGATTCGTGATATCTCCTCTCTTGAAGATGTGGCGTACATGGTCGCCTGGAGTTAAAGAGCGGAGTAATTTGACGTTTTGTGGTGATGATCGCCGGGCGACAGATTTGACATGAGCGTCATCGAACAATTAGCCGATTACGAGAAAGTTTTTTTTTTTGCTTTGTTAATAGCATTTGGTGCCACTCATCTATCTATCCCTCCTTAAATGCTGCCATCTTTCTTTCTTTCTTTCTTTTCTCGTCCTTTGAGTAGTTTCTTTCCGATGCAAAGGTTGGCGCCTCCAGTTAGTAGCGCCAAGAACACTTTAGAAACGACCCCTGAAAAGAAAACAGCACTTTAATAGAACCGAGAGGTCCCATTTCATTCATCTCCGCACCGAGGACGCGACCAATTTCATTCACTCAACAAACGCGCTTTGGTAATCGACTGCGACCTCTATACTGTGTTTATCATCACGACGACAGGTGAACGGAAAACCGTGCGCCATGGCTGGTGATCGATGTGGAGCGTGTAACAGTAGCCGGCTAGCCGCCTGGGCCTTGTTCGTGCACTGATGTTGCGAGATGTAGGTTAGGCAACAGTGTTGGTGCGCGCTCCCACCGATCATGAGCCGTGACGTTGGCGTGCCGTGGCGATGGCATCGCATCGCGCACACGGCCGCGCCGAACTGCATGCACTGACACGGTCGGTCTCGGTGGGTAGTAGCAGCTCCGGGCAGGTGAAAGGCGACGGCGCCCGTGCTGAAAAAGCGGAATCGGATTCGAGGTCGGGGAGCAGCAGAGGAACAAAAGCGCCTCCCTCTCTCGCCCGGAGGTCTCCAATCGCATTCCCCGCGCCGGCTTTGGTTTGGACCGGGGGTTCTCTACTCCTTGTGGTCCCGCTTTCGCAAAGCCGCTTTTGACACACACAAGTCGCAGAGACACATTAACAAATTCAGAGATGGTGCGCCTGAAAGTTGTGAAGGGTGCGTGCATGCGTGCTGCTGCTGGTGGACAGAGAGGAGGAGGTTTCGCGCGTTCACGAACCCGTGCTGGAGTGCTGGTGCTGCGTCGCGGCGAGGATCTGGCCGGCCGCCTGCTTGTGATCGGTTCGCTCGGGATCACAGCGCCGCGTCGTTCCCTGTTGGTGTGCGTGCCATCCCAACGCGCTGCGAGATCTTGGCGATCCGAAGTAAAAGGACTGCATGATCGGTGCGAGGGGACACGGCGCAGGTACGTACACGAACCCGATCTGGCACGGCGGACAAGCGCAGTGCACGACGACGAGGAAGCCACGCGTACAGGGACGACTCCTCCTTTTCCCACTCCTTTTCCCACGGGTACCCCCTGATCGTTGGCGTACCATGTTTCCGCACGCACGCCCGATCGCTCGCACGGCTTTTCAGGAGCGAGCTTGTGCGCGAAGACACCGTTCTTCATTTTTGGAGGAGGACGATTCGATTCGATCAAGGAGCTAGCTGGACGCCACGTGATACACAGCCAGGTGGTAGTCCTTGCTCTCGTCGCACCGTGGGCAACCGCAAAAGTATATTGCGGTGTGACGATGAACGGAGGAAGGTTTTGCCTTGCCTGGGTGTCATTGCTACACAGGTGCCGTGCGCCAAGCCAAGCCAAGCGGTGCTTGCTGCTATTGAGAGGCTGGACGGACAATTCGGGAGGTACGCGTCGGCGTCGGCGTCGGCCACATGGGGATCGGGGTCGCCGCGTTTGGACAATAGACAGACGCCGGCCGATTGGTCGAGGTCAGCGGTGCCTCGACCGACCTGGAAGCTTCTCCGTTTCCGGACGCGTTCCGTCGTCCGTCCCGCCCTGTGAGGCTGTGATTCGCCAACACCGAAACCCTGCGTCGCCACACCGACACTCGTTCTAATATAAGCCATAATTTATCTTTCACCCCTGCATGCAGCCGTTGCACTTCAGCCCCGGCTTATCTTTTGCGCCATGCCATAAACGTGCTGGAGCTGCTATACAACGGAACTGATAGTGTCAGGCGGACCACTGATCTCTCTCCTCCATCGCTACTAGCTGCCTTGTGATCTTGTCCCCGCGTCACCCCGGCCCCCTGCTGGTCTGCGCCGCAACGCTGCAGCTGCCACTACTGCTCCTGCTCCGCCCGTTTGCGCACAGTACAGACACAACAATTGTGTCTGGCAATGTGGGCTCCCACGTGTCGGTCAGCGGGCAGGTCCAACGACCCGAACCGAGCCAAGCCAGCAGCACTCCACACGGCAGGCAGGCGCCGTGCCATGCCAACGCCATATCTCGTCTCGCTCATTCACATTTTTCTTCCACCTTTATTCCATCCGTCCATTCCTGCTACAGCTTTTGATCCGTCTGCCCGGCTCACCGCCACGCGCCGTCGCAACTCGCAAGTGGTGTGTGCTACATGCACGCCGCACTCCTTGGCCGCGTCTAGGCATCCATCCAAAAGCGAGTGTGGAGTACTGCGCAGTTGCCTGGCAAACTACGCAAAGCTCACCAGAAAGCTTTACTAACCAACATCTGCAGCTCGTAAACAACAAGGTTAAACCGACGGACACCACCTAAAAGCGCGAGCAACTAGTGTGTTATTACATGCGAGTGATCAGGAGTAATAACGACTTGCCCTGACTTAATTTGAGCAGGTTCGTAATTACCTACCGGTATGGTATGCACCTGCACGTACCGGCTGGCACTAGACGAAGCGGGTAAAACTGCTCCCAACCACTGAAGACCGACAAACTGCACAGGAAAATAAAAACATGCCAAAGAAAATGGCAATTGAGCAACGTAGTTTGGGGAAGGCCTCGAAGTTGACCGAACTAGCCGATGAGCTCCCTCTAGTCAAACGGAAGTCATTAAGGCAGCGTTCGGTGACCCCTCTAAAGTGGGGTCACATCAAAATGCCGGCACGATTTATATGTACTAAACAAAGTCAAATTACAAAACTAAGTCTAGGACCTCAATCTATTCGCGAGACGAACGTAATGAGGGTAATTAAGCGGCGATTAGACGATGGTTACTGTAGCATTACTGTGTCAAAACATTGATTAATTAGGCTCGTTAGATTCGTCTCGAAAAATAACGCCCGTCTGCAGAAAAGTTTTGTAATTAAATTTTATTTAGTACCCTTAAATAGTAAGATTTTTTTTACTTTAGAGGGTATAAACTTTAGAGAGTGTTTTAGAGAGGTATCCGAACGGGGCCTAAGGCTCCCGATCCTAACCGCAAGCAATTGACCTGTGACCTGTGTAGTACTAGTAGTACTCGTAACACTATGCAGTCCGACGTGAGAGAAACTGTGGTGTGCGATCCTCAATCACCTCACCTAACGCGACGAGAAGGGAATGGAAGAGAAGGTGAAGACACGTTGCGGAGCGGCACACGCAAGACCCTCCCTCCTCTAGAGTAGCTTGGATGGAACCTTCTTTCTCCCCGCATGATCTCAACATGACAAACACACCACACCTCACTCACTACTAGTCACTGCATTCTCTCTCTCAATCCGCCTATTAATTGAGCCATAACACCTCCTTTACTCACCTTCCCCTGCTTCCCTTCCCACACACACCTCACCTCCTCTGTTACCAAACTCCTCTCCTCTGTTCATCCCTCCACTCCACCACCCATCAAGAAGAAGCAGGAAGAAGAAGAAGAAGCAAGCAACCAACCCGTCAGGCAGCCATGAGCAAGGACTGCGGCAACCACGGCGACGACGACCTCCGGTCGGCGTGCCGCCGCCTGCTGGCCTTCCTCCTGGCCCTCGCCCTCATCGTCGCCGTCATCGCGCTGATCATCTACCTGGTCCTCCGCCCAACCCACCCGCGCTTCTTCCTGCAGGACGCCTCCCTGCGGCAGCTGGACCTCTCCAACTCGTCCGGCCTCCTCTCCACCACGCTGCAGGTGACCATCGCCTCCCGCAACCCGAACGACCGCGTGGGCGTCTACTACGACCGCCTCGACGTCTACGCCTCCTACAAGTACCAGCAGATCACCGTCGCCGCCGCGCTTCCCCCGGTGTACCAGGGCCACGGCGACGTCGACGTCTGGTCGCCCGTGCTCTCCGGCCCCAGCGTGCCGTTCGCGCCCTACCTCGCCGGCGCGCTCGCGCAGGACTGCCAGGCGGGATACCTCATCCTCCAGGTCAAGATCGACGGCCGCGTCCGCTGGAAGGTCGGGAGCTGGATCTCGGGCCACTACCACCTCTTCGTCACCTGCCCGGCGTTCCTCGTCACCAGCGGCGGCAACGGCGCGCCCGGGGCCAGCGGGTTCAAGTTCCAGACCACCACCTACTGCCACGTCGAGGTCTAGGATGTACCTCGCCGGCGGTGAAGAGGTAGGTCGATTCTTGGTTCTTGTTACCCGGCCGGCTGTTGATTCTGCCGTTGCCGGTGCCTGTCTCTTATTTACGGCGAGCTAATTAAAAGCAGAGCATCAAGGCACAAGAGTCGTTCTCAGGTCAGGTCAGGGGAGGGGGTAATAATCTCTCAAATCGATACTATTATTCGATGGTAGTTATGTGGTCATAAGTGTAATTTGTAAAGGTGTTTAATTAGTTTTCCTTCCGTAGAGCTAAATACGACGATGCTATCTCTCTCTCTTTCTCTACTGTTCAACAAGCTTTAGTAAGTGTTAATAAACCTTTTTTTGAGGCTCAACTTCACATGAAGGGGTACTTGACTCTGCATTTGATCGTTGATTGATGTTTCTGTTAGTCTCTCTGAAAATATTCTTCTTCGTTCTATGCTTGTGCCTTTCTCTTTGTCCTGGAGCCAAATCACCTTGGTGGTGGCAACAGTACAGCAGTCGCCTTTTCTTTTGATGATCGATGGAGCATGTGTGGGGATTGTAGCTTGATCATGTGCGCTTAATTGAGTGGATTTTGGAAGTTTGTTGGTGGCCGGGGCGGAATAGAAGATCGAGTTTGGTAGCACCAACCTACCCAGATCCGAGGCAGCTCGAGATTTGGTGTGGGGAAACCCCCAAGTACACAACATGGGGGACTGACTCGATCCAGATTGTCACTCAAACCGGTGGTTGATTAGTCTCTCTCTATCTAACCACATGGGGCTTCATCACCTTCCCTCGTATAGTAACAAACCTTGGAAGCAGGAACACAAGGGTAGTATATGTGGCAGCCGTTTTTCTTCGTTTTCTTTTTCTTCCATCTACTCTGCCAATTGCCGGTGCGTGCGCTGGCTCCCGCATGTGGAAGCATCTGTTCTCGCGTAAAGAAATGCTCCGGATCTTTGACTTTAGAATCGGTTACAGTATTATTTTCGTTACCTCACTGTTCAGACGGCATAACTAAACCCGATTATTAAAATAAGAAGCAGCATACAGAATGTTACGGGTGTGAGTGGCCGCCGAAACATTGGATTCTACAATCACCTAGCAGCCACTTGTTATTAGTGCATGCATATACTATTTTTTTTTTCTTCTTCATAAACTTTGCATCGAAAGAAAGCATTAACGATCGGTGGGGGGCGTCGTCAGAATCACGGAGTGATGGATGGAGGCGCTAGTAGTGGTCTCTGTGGCCCATGTTTCCTGCACAATGATAAGACTGACTTCAACAATGGGAGGCAAACCCATTTTTGCGTCGCCGAACACTACTGTGCACCAGGAAACCGGCTCCAACAGAAGACGCAAAGGGGAAGGCAAATTTGCGTCGGAGGAGAGAGGCGATGGATTTTTCCATCGCCTCTCTCCTCCGAAGGCATTCGCTCCAGCTCTTGGCGCGAAATCCGTCGGCGCGCCGCGCTGCTCTTGGGACGGCCGGAGGTTCGAGGACTCGCCGGAGGCCGACGAGGGCGACGGCGACCTCGCCCTCCCGTTGCCCTGCTGCTTGGGATGGCTCGTCTAGTTGCTTTTCGCCATGCCGCGCAGCTGCCGCTCGTCTCGCCATGGACGCGTCCGCGCTCAGATTCGACCGCGCCGCTTACTCAGCCTCCTTCTCTCTCCGTCGCCTATACCAACGAGTGTGCGACGAGTTCCTCACCCTGACCAAGCACTCAGCTTCTCGCCACGACCACCAACGCCGCCCAATTTGGTCCTCTCCCCAAATCTTCCCCAACTCCGGCCGCCACAAAATTCACCGCCGGCGATCCACCTTCCTCCCTCTCCTCTGGCCTGCGAGTGACCCCTAGCTTCACTCATCCTCCATGACAAGCGGCAGGGCGCCGAGCCACAGCAGAGGCGGGGGGACGTGCGGAGGCGGCGGGCGCGTCGCCATCGGAGCAGCCGCGCGTGCGTGCGCACGGGGCGCGGTGCGCGAGGCGCGGGCGCTTCGCCGTCGTAACAGCCGTGCGCGCGCTGCGCGGGGCACGGGGCGCGTCATCGTCGAAGGTGGCGTGGCTGACGTTCAATCGCGTCCATGGCGCAGGAGCGAGCTGAGCTCGCGACTCGACGCGACAAGGAAGAAAGGGAGACGGCCTTGGCTTTTCGGAGGCGGGCGCTGAGACGGCGCAGTGGAGGAAGGCGAGGCAGGCACGGAGGAGGCGATGTAGAGGTGGGCGCGAGGCTCGGCGCCACCGCGTCGTGGCCCAGCAGCTCCGGACGCAGCGGTAGCAGGGCATGTCCGGACGCGTCGGCGCCACCTCCTCGAGCAGCCTGTCCACGAGGTCCCGCACGAGCTCGTGCTTGCGGGAGGCCACGGAGAGCACGTGCGCGAGCGCGCGGCCTGCGCTGGTCTGCGCCTCCGTGAATCCCGCCTCCGTGCGCGCCAACGCGGGCGGCTGCGGCGGCGGGGACGGCGCGAGCGCGGAGAGGAGCATGAAGAAGAGGGAGACGAAGGCATGCCTGGCGAGAGCAGCAGGAGCTAGCAGAGCACGGACGGGCCGGCGACAGGCGACCGCGGCGCGGAGGAGGAGCGCGGCGCGGACGGGGCAGCGAGGGAAATGCAATGTCTGTTGGAGACGCTGGTATGAGAACGACGTGCAAACCACTGTTCACGCGATGCAATGGTCTGTTTGCCTCTCAAAACTACATCTCCTTGTTGGAGTCAGTCTAAGGATTCTATTCGATTTTCTCGGCGCAACCAACCATCCGCTGTACCCGTACCGTATCAGCAGCAGCAACGGACCACTGTCTGACTGAACATGACCGAAAGATTCGATCCGATCCAAAATCACCGAAACGCGGCACAAATTTGCAACGAATTTGTGTGGAGCCGACGGAGCAGCGTTGCTTTACAGTGCTGTATGTAAAGTTGTGCTGAAAAAGAGAGCCGGAAGCCAGATGCGCGTTGGAACGAATTTCGAAGCCAAGTCATCAGGATCAGGTTCGTGCGCGCATGTGCGTCGCTTTCCTTTGCTTGCGCCGGCTGCATTGCATTTGAGCATTTCCACCTACGTTTGATTCAGTTACACCGCGGCTAAGCAATCCAAGTGCTGGTAGTACTAGTAGTACATGTGTAGGAGTAGTGTTAACGACAACAACTTTCGAGTGAGGGGGGACTGGTTGCTTGCCTCCCTTCTTCTCTGTGGCGCGGTGGTGCCTTGGCGTCTACGCTCGCATGGATGGAAAGCAATGCCGTTCGGTGCCGCCGGGCCTGGCCATTGGTTCGTCCTGACCTCAGTTTGGTGATGACAGTGTCATCTTTTTGTCATTAGGTGCCACTTCATTTCAGTTCAGCTCACAAATAATCACTCAACCGCCGGGCCAAGCCCCTCCGGCCACCAGCCAGCCGGATTTGTTGGAGGAAGGTGAACGCGCGGCTTCCCCCCATGCTGCTCCGGTCTCTCCTGCCCCGACCGAGAAGCTGGCCTTCCCCCTTCTGGAATCCAACGGGCATCCACAGCAGCTGCATGAGCCGTCTCCGTCAGCGACCCAGCCGCGCATCAAATCGATCATCAGAGCGCCACCCAACTACCGCCTTAACTTCTCCTCGGATCCGGCCAAACCACGCGAAGAACCGGTCCGCAATGGTGTTTCCCTTGTATGGAAGGAGGTCAAGCCCAAATACTGGTGGAGAAAGAAGCAGCCTCCTCTCGAGGCAGGGTCATCAACTCGCCGCAGCAGAGCGGGCCAGGCAGCCGGAGTAAAGGAGGCCGGAGCAGCTCCGACCAGCTACTTTAGGAGCAAGCTCAAGGGCAGGTGTTTTCGATGCCTAGCATCTGATCACCGTGTAGCACACTGCAGAGAGCCTTTCAAGTGCCTCCGTTGCAAGAGGAACGGGCACTTTGCCCGTTTCTGCCGGACCAAGCTCGCTGCCGACGACAACGCCACAACCACGCCCAACTCAACGTCCACCGCGACAGCGCCACCCATCCATAGCCGCCTCACCTTCCCATCACTACCGAGCCAAGCAGTCCACGACCGCCTCATCTTTCCCAGCAGAGCTGGTGTGCACACTCGCCTAACCTTTCCACCGCGTCCTGCACCGAGGAGGTACTCATCGGCCTGTCGGGGCCCGGTGGAGCCTTCGAGCATGGGCCGCCGGGACCCGGACGACGAGGACCGTGCGCCACGACGACCGTGGCAGGACTCCTACATGGGGCGGAGCAGGCCCGTCGACGACCTACCTCGCCATCACCGCTTCAGCACGCGGTCTCCTGGCCCGGTGCACGGGGGACGGCAGCAGCAAGCCCTACCTGAACAGCCGCCGGACGGGGTCGCGATCGACGACACCAGGGGCCGCGCCCGCCGCCGTTCTCCGATGACCGGTGGTCGTGCCAGGGAGCCACCGCGCCGCGCTGATGCTGATTGGGAGAGGCGCCGTTCACGTTCACCGAGAAGAGGCGGGCCCCACAGCTCTGTTGACCACGGAGCCCGGGGTGAAGCGACAATCGAGGAGCAGCACGCCCGACCACAGCAGGAGATGGGCGGCCTGCCTGCTGAGGAGCAGTATCACGGGCTCCCTCCTTCGAGCAGTGCAACGGCTGCAACTTTTCTGGAGGATCCCCTACTGTCGCTCTCTGAGGATGCCGGCAATCCCGTCTGGTCCTCCCGCAGCTTCCATTCTGGTGATTCCTTTGACCCAATGCGCCATGAATTTCAAATAGTGAGTGCAGCTTTTGCTTTTCGTGGAGAAGGGGCCACTTATGGCGGCTCACCACTGGAGGCGGGGGGCCCAACACCGACCACCAACACCCTGGTCTCAGCAGCATGGGCCGGGCCAGCCTCTGCCCCAGCATCGCCTGCCTACACCCCGACTTCATCAGCCTGCGGGGGCGCAGAGGCGGATGGATATGCAAGCGGTGCCGGCCCATCTACACGTCTACTGCAGGAAGCCCAGGAGGGACCGGTGGATATGGGCCACCATGCCGAGGCCCATACAATGACCGGCATCACGAACCAGGCCAACCAGATGAACATTACTGAGCTCGCTGATCAGCTTATCCACAGCATCTTCTCCCCAGCTCCATCAGCAGTCCTGCCGCCGCCACCTCCATCACAGCACAATACCTCCAGCACTCCGGCTGTCAGGCAGGCCGGGCGCGGCCGCCGGGCACGATCCAGCCCCCCCTCCACTACGACGTCGACCACACGCAAGAGCGCGCGCCTGGCTGCGAGGCCCTCCCCGGTCCCTGTCGCCTGGCGTGCGGAGGAAAAGCTCATCAGGGAGCTCGACCTGGCTACTCCGGGCGAGCAAATCACGGAGACGGTTCGAGCAAAGTACACCAAGATGTACAACAAGCAGCTCCCACCGAAGGCAATAGCGGCCATGGCTGCCCTCGCCCGCGTCTCCACCCCTGCAGTCATGGAGGCGGCAGCGGCTCTAGCAGTTGAGCCATCCACAGGGCTTGAGACGACCGCGGGCGTGGAGGAGTGATCCCAGATTGCAGAACCAGCTAATGTTGCTTAATTAAGTTTCCAATGTTAGTCCAATTTCAGATTTGTGTTTCTGGTTGTGAGGGAAGGAACAACATGGGATGCAAGCTTTTGGGGAAGATTGTGGGGCATGCTTCTGACCAGGTCAAGCGTTTGGATGGTGTGATTTTGTGTTGCTTCAAGTCTTGGATCGATGTCTGTTGGTGGTCTTTGTCCAGCAAATCAAAGTTACTGTTTGTGTTGTTCAAAGCTGTGTCCAAATGTTAGAGCACAACTTATCAGTCATATGCTGGAATGTGCGCGGATTAAATCAGTCGGCAAGAAGAGAAACAGTGCGCAACCTCCTCCAGTCCGCGCAACCGAATTTAGTCTGTTTGCAGGAGACAAAGTTAAGTCAAATCGACGACATCCTTGCAGTTGATTGTCTGGGGCAGAGACTTGCAAATTACATCTATATGCCGGCAAATAACACGAGGGGAGGGGTGCTTACAGCTTGGGATGCAGATCTTTACGAGGCATCTTTAGCTCAGATGGGGAACTACTCACTCTCAGCCAAAGTGACAGTAAAAGGGAGTGACATCTCCTTCCTCATGACAAATGTTTATGGGCCGTGTGAAGATCAGGAAAAACCACTATTCCTACAGGAGCTCGTCGCGTTGATGCCGCACGATGGACAACCTTGGCTATGTTTAGGGGATTTCAACCTAATATATGAAGCAAGTGACAAAAACAACCTCAATTTGAATCGGCGACTGATGGGACAATTCAGAACCGCCCTCAACCGAAGTGAGCTCATCGAAATATCCCTGCAAAACAGAAAATATACATGGTCAAATGAAAGAATTAATCCGACAATGTGCAAGCTGGACAGATTCTTCTGTAGTAAGGACTGGGATGCACTCTTCTCTAATGTGCAGCTACAAGCACTTTCATCCTCAATGTCCGACCATTGCCCTTTGTATCTCGGCCAAACTATTGGCCCTCCTAGAAAGGCCGCATTTAAATTTGAACACTTCTGGACTAGAGTACCGGGGTTCCATGAGGTGGTGCAGCAGGCATGGGATCAGCCGGTTTGTGGACAATCAGCCTTGGTAATTCTACGGCAGAAAATGCAGAATGTGGCAAGAGCTTTGAAAGCTTGGAGCAAGTTCCACTTTGGGGCACTGAAATTGCAGCTAGAAATTGCACAGAACATAATCTTAAATTTGGATAAGGCCCAGGAAAGCAGAGTCCTCTCGGACGAAGAGCGAGAGCTGCGCCAAGCTTTAAAGCTACGCGTGCTAGGGTTGGCTGCTGTACAGAGAGCGCGGAGGCGACAATCCTCCAGGATTTTGTGGTTGAAGGAGGGGGATGCTTGCACTCGCTATTTCCATCTTAGAGCAAATGGACGGCGTCGTAGAAATCACATAGCACACTTGCAGCGGCCGGACAGCACATATATTTGGAAGCATGAGGATAAGGAAAAGGCGCTGCACGATTACTACAGCAACCTATTGGGAACTAGGGCGCAGTGTGACTTAACCTTTGATTGGCAGCGGCTGCAGCTCCCAACGGTTCAGCACAGTGGACTGGATCTGCCATTCACAGAAACTGAAATAGAGGAGGCAGTAAGGCAACTTCCGGCTGAGAAGGCACCGGGCCCTGATGGTTTCACCGGGACCTTTTACAAGAGCTGCTGGAGTATCATCAAGACGGAAGTTTGCAATGCGTTTAATGCAGTCTACTTGATGCACACAGGGCCTCTGCATCAACTCAACACAGCAGCCATCACTTTGATCCCCAAGAAAGACATCTCCCTGACAACCAAGGACTTTCGGCCGATCAGTTTGATTCACTCTTTTGCTAAGTTGGTCTCCAAGGTGCTAGCGATCAGATTAGCAACACACATTGACGGTCTAATATCCAGCTCGCAAAGCGCTTTCATAAAAAAAAGGTGCATTCAAGATAATTACCTATATGTGCGAAATCTTGCCAGGGCCTACCATAGGACTAAGACACCGGCCCTCCTATTCAAATTGGACATATCAAAGGCTTTCGACACGGTCTCATGGCACTACATGTTAGAAGTTCTCACCCAAAGATTATTCCCTCCACGATGGAGAGATTGGTTAGCACTGCTATTCACCACATCCTCATCGACTATACTGCTGAATGGCATCCCTGGGCCAGAGATCAAACACCAGCGAGGTCTCCGACAGGGCGACCCCCTGTCCCCCTATCTTTTTATTCTAGCAATTGACACACTGCAGAGGATTTTTGAAATCGCTACCGAAGATGGACTCCTCTCACCGCTGCGGGGCAGGCAAGCAAGACTGCGGCTATCCTTGTATGCAGACGATGCTGTTGTGTTCACCAACCCGGCCATGTCAGATGTCAACACAGTTGTGCAAATTATGGATCAATTCGGCAGAGCTACAGGCCTGAAAATCAACATGGAAAAAAGCACGGTGGCACCAATAAGATGTGCAGGCATTAACCTCCAGAACGTGCTCCAGCCTTTTGCTGGACAACAAGTGTCCTTCCCGGTCAGTTACCTCGGCCTTCCACTTACACTAGGTCGGCTAAGGCTTGTCCACCTACAGCCAATCCTTGACAAAGGCCGCGCGAAGATGGCAGGCTGGAAAGGGAAATTGATCAACATTGCTGGCCGAAGGGAATTGGTCAGGTCGGTGCTAAACTCAACACCAATTTATCTACTGACGGCAATGAAAGTGCCGAAGAAATTCATTCATGAGCTGGACAAAGCAAGCAGGAAATTCTTATGGGCAGGCGATAGTGAACTGACGGGTGGCAAATGTAAAGTTAACTGGAAGAGGACATGCACACCAATTACCCATGGCGGTCTGGGTCTGAAAAATTTGGATTTCTTCAGTCGAGCATTAAGGCTCAGATGGCTCTGGTTCGCATGGAAGGAAACACACAGGCCTTGGGTTGGAATGGAAGTACCGGTGGATGAATTGGATGTGGCGCTCTTCACAGCTGCCACCAGGGTCCAGGTAAACAATGGCGAGAGAGCGCTCTTTTGGCTATCCTCCTGGCTGCGAGGAACCTCACCGGCAACACTGTTCCCCAATCTTTTCAAGCATAGTAGGCGCAAGAGGAGGACAGTGGCTGAGGCGCTGGAGTCAGACAAGTGGATAAGAGACCTGGCTCACAACCTGACAGTGGATCTCATTATGGAATATATCCTCCTATGGGAGATGGTGCAAGAAGCAACCCAGAACATGGCGCCTAATCTACAAGACGAGATCACATGGACTCTAACCGCCAGTGGGGAGTACACAGCACGCTCGGCGTACCTCATGCAATTCGAAGGAACCACACGATCGGCCACCTGTCGACATGTTTGGAAACCATGGGCACCTCCACAGTGCAAATTCTTTGTGTGGCTTCTTCTGCAAGAACGAATCTGGACGGCAAATAGGCTGCAAATCAGAGGATGGGAAAACTGTTATTTCTGCCAGATGTGTGAGCGGAATCTAGAAACTCCGATGCACCTCTTCTACGAATGCCATGTCTCAAGATCTATCTGGGCACTGGTAGCTACGTGGACAGGACAACAATCCCTCCACCCATCGAACTGGCCTACTGCACTGAACTTGGAAAGCTGGTTCCTCTCGCTCACTGATTGCCCAACAAATCGGAAGGGGTGCGCACCTTAGCCATGCTAACAATCTGGTGCGTTTGGAAGGAGAGGAATAGCAGGGTGTTCAATCAACGCTTCCTATCAACACAGCGGATTCTAACTGTCCTACAAGATGAAGCGAAGCAATGGGCCCTGGCAGGAGCGCGCAAGCTCAGGGACATACTGCCCATTGCGGCAGTAACCTGACATGGGTCTCTCAGCCTTTTTAGTTGAAATACATGTCATGTAATAGGTTTTCGACCCATGTAATGCTTGTCGGGGAGTCTGGGACAGCTTAGGCTCGAACGTTTAAAGGCTTCCACTGCGCCACTGGCGCAGTCATGTAATTGCTTCCCTGCTTATTAATATATGCCGGAACAATGTTCCGGGTCTTTCAAAAAAAAAAAAAACCGCCGGGCCAACCGCTGCGCTTAGTTGGAGGAGGGAGTGAAGTGACAAATGCAGACAGAGGTTTGTTCAGAGTGGCCTGTCGCCCGGCTGCAGTGACGTCGCAGAGGGATACAGCATTCGCGACTCATCACTCTACTTCTACAAGGCCGATGCGATGACTCATCATGGTTTGGCTTTTCTTGTTCCATCGAGCCTCTGCACAAAGTTGCTGAAATAACAACTGAGAAATGAGCGGCGCACGATCGTGCGCAAAGCGAGAGAGGCTAAAGGCGAGGGACAGAAAAAAGAAAGAAAAGCTTTTTTTCAGAGAGAGAAAACTTTATATAGACAAAGGAAAAATGACGGGAAACAAGATGAAGTGATCGAAGCATCTGTGGTAGTGCTCGAAGCATCGGGGACCGGCCGGACACTTGGACGCGTATATGATGCAGGGAGCCAAAGCACCCATGGACGCAGCATCCCTTTCTCCCGAAAAAGCTCAGGCCCACTCGTTTGTTAGTTCTTTCTTAGGCTAATGGACGACGCAGTACACTGGTCACCTCACCGGTAATTTCTACCCCTAATCACCACACTAACTTACTCTGTCACGCGGCTCGTATCGGTCATGACATTAGATATTACAAGCTTTTTAGGTGGCATACAAGGGAACATCTCAAGAAATATCGTAAGTGTTCTTGGTGACTTGATAGCTTGTATGCCACGAGAATATTAATCCATGTGTTTGATGCCTTGATGGTGAAATCTCACCTGGTGAAAGTGAGCGTACATGATTTCTACGGTCTACTGGTACGTTGAATATCCCCTCTCGTTGCTTGCTTGCTTGCTTCGGAGGATGAAAGCGCACGAGCTGGGTGGCCTTTTCCTTTCGAGGGTTGATGGATGCCAACAGCAGAAATTATTGTGACAACACGCAAGAATTGACTGGTGTAAAGAGGCAGAGAGGCGTTGTTTTCAAGCGGGGCAAACGAGGATTCATGGAAGCTATTGGAGTAACCCGACACCATCGGACCGGATCGTGAACGCGTTCCGGGCGCGGTGACCGTGAGCCCGTACGTGGCACAGGCGCCGTACAGCTCGATGCACCACGACGTGTGCTCGCTGGCACACAACAGGAAGGCCAACCTGATCCTGCTGCCGTTCCACAAATCCTCGGACGGCGCGCGCAGCACGGCCAACAACACGATCCGGTCCATCAACCGCGCCGTGCTGCAGTACGCGCCCTGCTCGGTCGCCATCCTCGTCGACCACGGCCTCGCCGCCGGCACCGCCTGCGCCACCGTCTCCAACAGCCTGCTCCAGCGCGCCGCACTCTACTTCCTCGGCGGTGCAGACGACCGCGAGGCGCTGGCGTACGCGGCGCGGATGGCGGACGCCGGGACCATGTCGCTGACCGTGGTGCGGTTCAAGCTCAGGAACTGGGTGGGCATGGGAGGCGGCGACGAGGCCATGGACGAGGAGATGCTCCAGGAGTTCTGGACGCGGCACCGAGAGAACGACCGCGTCGTGTACGTGGAGAAGACGGTGGAGGACGGCGAGGGCACCGCGTCCGTCGTGCGCTCCATGAGCGACAAGTTCGACCTGCTCATCGTTGGGCGCCGGGGAGGCGTTGGCAGCGATGATGACGAACAGGAGGGATCGTCGTCGGCTCTAACCAGCGGGCTGTCCGAGTGGAGCGAGTGCGCGGAGCTGGGCGTCCTGGGCGACATGCTCGCCACCTCCGAGTTCGCGTCCAAGGTCTCCATCCTCGTCATCCAGCAGCAGCCACCCAAGAACGCAGCCGCGGGCAACAACAACGATTCCTAGTAGCTAGTACACATTCAGTAGGGATCAACCCATTGTTCTGTTCACTGTTTCAGTAGTGTGAAGCTTAGGGGTATCCATTACACTGATAGAAGCTTCAGCATTGAGCGTGTTAGAGATGACTACAAGCACAACTTTGAAATGACTACAAGCACAACTTCTGTTCTCTGATTCGTCTGCTTCACACTAATGCTCGAATGGAGCAGGTTTGCAAAAAAGGAAAAGAAAAAATGGAGCTGTGAGGCGAACCGAGTTTGGCTCAGATGGTTATGTACCTTGTCGTAGAACCAACCCACCAGGATTCAAGTCCTTCACTTAGCACCGGTGCTCGCATTTATAGCTGTAGACAGTAAGGCGCCCGTTGTAACTTGGTCAATCTCAAGATCTTCCGGTCCAATCTCTCATAGATGTTCTCGTAAGGGTGAGGTGCGGGTGCGTGTGTTCACAGAGGCGAGTATGCATACGCGTATGCACAACTGCGCGTATGTGAGTCGCCGTCTGTACTGTGATTCTCTAAAAAAATGGAGCTGTGACAACCGATCCAGCAAGTAGTATCCAAACATTTTCTCCATTGCTTTCACTCAGACATGTTCTTTCAGACAATGGATGGAATAGTCCCAACCTCAATATACATCTAAACATACGATGCATATATAGCCAATCGCCTTACAACGAAGCGGTTAGACATCACAGCCGCCCATTTGTCCGACCAAGTGTTTTCAACACCGTGATTAATATATGATTCATCACCAAAGTAATTTTAGCCTTTGGATCTTGTAGTACAAAATTCTAACAAATGAGTAGTACCTATAGCCGTGCTCATCAGTCATCACAGCTGATGCCACCAACAACAAAGAAAGTTGAGGCCAGCACCGAGGCACCGATGCTTCCACACAGGGAAATGCTTCCACTGCCGGCTCAACATTTCCTGCGTTGTCTTGTCTCCCACTGCCTAAGGTCACACACCGAACGACAAACACAAGACGAATTAGTCAGATCGTCTGCTATAATTACTTAAGAATGTGACGTCTTACGAAGGTGACAAAAAACGAATGTTTGAGCTGAGTTCTTGCTGATATGAAGCCCCGCTAAAAGAAGAATCTTGAACAAAATGTGCTGGATCTTATGCCAATTTGTGTCAACTTTCTTGGCAGGATGCCAGGATAGTGCCCGCGCGGAGTTGCCAGTGTTTCTTGTGTGCTCAAGAGAATGGCAAAGCAGACATAAGAAGCTTCCATCATGGCTGATGTATGCCTCGTAGGATTAGAAAAGGAAGGCAACAAATAGATTGGTCGTCTGAGCTGCACTGTTGCTGATGTGGAAAAGTGTGGCTTGATCACCAATCCGAAATTCTTTGACAGGAATGTGCTGAATCTTTTGCCAGTTTATGTGTCCCCTTTCTTGGCAGGAGGTCTTCAGCATGGAAGTTCCAGTGATTCTAATGTTCTGAAGGTTATGCGGCAGCACTGGAAGAAGCTCGATCTTATTACAATGTTTGATATCCAATTTCTGCAGAGAGGTGAGGTGCTTCATATTATCTGGTAAGGCATCCCAGCTGCACCAGGAAATGCAAAGCTTACGCATACGAATGAAGAACTCACTGTCTTTAGGAATAGTTTGCAATCGACTGCACTTATAGAGCTCAAGTTCGTACAGGTACTTTGGAGCATCGGGATTCTGACGACTCAACATCCAACTAGGATACCTTGAGCCATGAAAGTTCGCAATTATCAGCTTTTCAAGATGGTTCGGCGGGCAAAGCCCGTCAAGTACCTCTGCTGCAACATCTCGCATGGAGGTGTCAATGTTAGAGGCGTTCGAGATAGAACTATCAATGTTAAAGCCCAGAGACAGTTCTGTGAGTCGCGTTTTACAGGCTAGGTGAGCTTCAAGAGCTTCTTGTTTGCTTCCAACAATTTCAAGACCAGATATCCGCAGAGTGCAAAGCTTGTTTAGGTGCTTCAGCTGCTTTAACTCATAACCTTGTTCCTTCCTTACTACGAACCTTGGCATTGTTTTAATTGACGTCAGCTTGCCAATATTGGAAAAATCTTGACGTGACCAGATGTGTCTCAAATGGATGAGATTAGCTATATCTTCAGCACAGGACAGCTTGAAGTAAGGGATATCTAGGATCTGCATATGGTAAAGCTTGCTAAATGTGCTTGGGAAAATTAGCTTCAGGTGGTACTCGTGGTACATGGATTGGAAGCTAAGATAACGTAGATGCTTCATCTGATCGATACAAGTTGGGACTGAGAACACTAGATCATTGGGGACTTTTATCTTAAAGATCAGCACCCGCAGTTTGTCCAGCTTCATGAATATATTCTCAATGACTTTTTCCTTAATTAATTTGTACATTTCCCGCTGAAGTTCCGCAGATATTTCATCCGGATTTACAACGTGGCCCCCTCAATAATCAGAGTACGCAGATTTCCCAATTTGAGAATTTTCTTGGCGATATCTTCTCTAAGATAGGTCCTAATAAAAAGGTGGCGAACCTCTGTTGGGATATCTTTTGGCAAGCCATGCAGATCAATTCTAAAGAAATCACTTCCAGCAACCCTCTCTGCCAGCTTGTGCAGTAGATCATGGATTGTAAAAAGCTCATCTGCATAGGATGTTCTTTGTAGTTGTAGAAATGAGAATGTCAGTAACTCATCAAAGTAGCGCTGGCCCAAATCATCCATGTCCTCTTCTGAATTACTGGTCTGTACAAACCCTTGTGCGATCCACATGCGAACCAAGTTATTTCGTTGCAACTTGTATCCTCTTGGGAAAGTACTGCAGTATTCAAAGCATCGCCCGATGTCCGGACCAAGTTGTTGATAGCTCCACCACAGAGCACCCATGGTCTCATTCAACACGTCAAGGTTGGCTGTAGTTACCCAGAAATAAATATCTGGATTCATCCGAAGCCGTGCTGCTACTATTACTGCTGCAATTGGTGATCTGTGTAGCTTTTCTGCAATCTTTCTCCCAATTCTTATATGTCTTTCATAATCAAACGCTGTGCCTTCTAGTGCATAGTGCATGAACATTGAGAAGTACTCCTCCTCTGCCATATCAGGTATTGCAATAAGTTCTTGAGCACCTAGAGCTCTTGCTGCATCTTCTCTTCGAGCTGTCACGAGGACTCCGCTTCCACTCTTCCCAGCATCGAGCGTGTCTAGCAGAACCTTTCGTTCCATCTTATTCTCATCATTTACCCAGAGATCATCCAGTACCAACAAAAACGTTTGCCTTTCAAATTTTCCTTCAAATCCTCACATAGACGTTTAAGACCTATGGTGTCAGAGGGCCGTTTCTGTGTGATCTTCTCCAGCATATCACGAAATATATAATCCACTTTGAAAGTTTTAGACACCTCAACGAAGACGACAAAGTCAAAATATTTGCCATCAGCCTCTTCATATTCACATACAAATTGTGCGAGGGTACTCTTCCCGGAACCTGCAATGCCATATATGCCAATCACAGAATACTGTTTACTATTACTGGAGCTAGGTGCATAAGCATCCGGACCCTTACGAAACATACTACATATATGCTCACGCTCCTTGTCTCGACCAAATACCTTTCGTTTAATGTTTGTGTACAAGTCATCAAGATCCTTCTGTCTATTGCTGATTTCCCTATCATTGTCCTTGACAGGAAGTTTGTTGCTGCTGTTTTGCTGCTTCAATAGATCTGATTTCTTAGACTCCGTGACAATATATTCTATCTGCTCTATTCTTTCCCTCAAGCTCTTTCGATCAATTGTACGCAGGACTGAATCTAGTGAAATGCCATCCTTCTGCAAGAAACAAATCTCAAATTGTTGGATTTAATAGCTGCTGGACAGCAGCAAGCAACTATAGGAGAGCTAGAAATAGGAAGGCAAAGAGAGGCTGGAAGTTCTGGACTGAACTGAAAGCTTTATTGCTTATTGGGACAGGTTACAATGACACACATAAGGTTCATACACATTGCACACTAGGTGCTATATATAGACATAGGGGCTGGCTGGCTGCTACACTCCTACAAGACTCTAGAACATGCCAGCAGCTACAGTAGGGCGGTTGCTACAGTAGGTCGGTTGCTACAGTACCAGTTCTACACAATTCCAGAAATACAACATTAGTTAGCACTAGTATATTATAGAAACATTCCAGAACACAAGGGTTACTCTAACATTCTCCCCCTAATCCTTGTGTTCCTTACTTCATCTTGACCATTCCAATCCTTGCTACGAGCTCATGGAATCGAACTCGCTCCAATGCCTTCGTTAGGATGTCTGCGAGCTGGTCTTTGGTGCTGACAAATTCAGCAATGATGCTCCCATTCTCCAAGCATTGGCGGATAAAGTGATACCTGATGTCGATGTGCTTGCTCCGCTCATGGAAGACTGGGTTTTTGCTGAGTGCCAGCGCGGACATGCTGTCCATCTTCAGCTTCACGGTGGCAGCTCTCTTCCCTGTGAGATCACCCAGCAACCGGGCCAGCCATATGCCTTGGCATGCTGCCGTTGTTGCGGCAACATACTCTGCTTCGCATGAAGACAGAGCCACGATCCGCTGCTTCGTCGATTGCCAGCTGATCAGACTAGCACCAAGGAAGAAGAGCGCACCTGATGTACTCTTACGAGTGTCGATGTCGCCGGCGTGGTCGCTATCCGAGTAGCCAACCAATCTTGCCTCTCCAATTCCACGTGGGTAGTTGAGGCCATGGTCGATTGTGCCGGCGATGTAGCGCAGCAGCCGCTTCACCGCTCCCATATGCTCCTTTGTGGGGCGCTCCATGAAGCGACTTAGGTAGCCCACTGCGAACGAGATGTCAGGCCTAGTGTGGACAAGGTACCTCAGGCTTCCAATCAGCCGCCGATACACTGTGGCGTCAACCTCCTCTGCTGTACTGTTCCGGCTCAGTTTGAGCCGAGTCTCCATGGGTGTTGCCACGGGGTTGCATTTTTGCATCCCGACCTTCTCGAGAATCTGCTTGGCATAGGCGCTTTGGTTCAGCTTGATTCCTCCAGCATGCTGACGTACCTCGATCCCCAAGTAGAAGGAGAGGAGCCCAAGGTCGCTCATGAGGAACTGCCTCTTCATCTCGTCCTTGAAATGGTCAATCTCGTCGGAATCCGATCCGGTGATGACCAAGTCGTCGACATACACGCCAACGAGCAGCCGCGCACCGCCATGGCCGCGTCCATAGATAGCGTGCTCATGGGCGCTCTGCTCGAATCCAAGAGACTTCAGCGTGGCGTCGAGTCGCGCATTCCATGCACGCGGTGCTTGTCGCAGGCCGTAGAGCGCCTTCTTCAAGCGCAACACCTTGCCTTCTTGCCCGGGAACGACAAATCCCGGTGGCTGCGACACGTACACCTCCTCCTCGAGTACTCCATTGAGGAATGCCGACTTCACATCCATGTGGTGAACCTGCCAACCATGGTGAGCGGCGAGTGCAAGAAGGAGTCGTACCGATTCGATCCGAGCAACAGGGGCAAAGACTTCCTCGAAGTCAATCCCGTGCTGCTGCACGTAACCCTTGGCAACGAGGCGCGCCTTGTGCTTGATCACAGCACCGGCCTCGTTCTTCTTTAGCTTGAAGACCCAGCGCAGCCCAATTGGACGATGGCCGCGCGGGAGGTCCACCAACTCCCACGTGTCGTTCCGCTCAATGGAGTCCATCTCCTCCTTCATGGCAGCACGCCACGCCGCGTCATGCTCCGCCTCGGCAAAGGAACTTGGCTCGCCATCACTCACAAGGAGGAGCGAGCCACTACCAAGCTCTCGTTGCGCCTCACCAGGAACAGGCGCGTCCCCAATGATGTTGTCGACGGCGCGGTACCGAAGCAGCTCATCCTCATGGTACGCATCCACCCGCTCGTCATCATTAGACAGCGGGGTGACGAGCTCTGGTGATGCAGGTGCTAGAACAGGGCTTGGCGTAGATGCCGAAACAAGGGAAGCTGGAATAGGGGACTCCGGAGCAGGGGATGCCGCTGATGGACTTACCACGGGAACAAGGGACCTCGACAATGTTGCAGGCGAGCCCGAAGCAGGGGAATCAACTTCCTCAACTTCTTCAATAGTCGTCGTGGTGACGTGTTCAACGATGAAGTCCCCGCTGGGAGCAGTCGAGTCGTCGTCGCTCCAATCCCAGCTTGCCGCTTCGTCAAAGATGGCATCACGCGTGATGTGCACGCGATTATTCACCGGATCATAGGCGCGATACCCCTTGACGCGCTCGTCATATCCGATGAAGACCATAGGGGCACTCCGATCATCAAGCTTCTTGAGCTGTGGGCGCGTGTCCTTGACGTAGACGATGCAACCGAAGGTGCGAAGGTGCTGCACGGCTGGCTTCCGCCCGTGCCAAGCCTCGTATGGCGTCTTGCCATCTAGGCTCTTGGTGGGAGCGCGGTTCAGCAGGTACACCGCCGTGGTGACCGCCTCCCCCAAAATCTTGCTGGCAGCCCTCTCTGCTTTAGCAACGCACGCGCCATCGCCACCACCGTCTGGTTCCTCCGCTCGACGACGCCGTTCTGCTGAGGGCTGTAGGGAACAGTGAGCTGGCGCCGGACGCCGTGGTCATCGCAATGCCGTGCGAACTCAGCTGAAGTGAATTCGCGGCCATTGTCGGTGCGGATCACGTGCAGCTTACGACCGCTCTGTGCTTCTGCTGCCGCCTGAATTCGCTGAATCGAGGCAGCCGCATCACCCTTGCCGGACATCAACACCACCCACATGTAGCGAGTGTGGTCGTCGACGAGTAGTAGGAAGTAGCGCCGTCCACCGGGAGTCGCAGGTGTGATTGGGCCGCAGACATCACCGTGGACAAGCTCAAGGGGGTGGTCGGCGCGGAACATCGTCTTCTTCGGGAAAGGCGTGCGCCTCTGCTTTGTTGTGAGGCACACGTCACATAGCTGGTCAACATGCTCCAGCTTTGGCATGCCGCGCACCATGTTCTGCTTGGACATACGCCCCAGAGCATCAAAGGAGATGTGTCCGAACCGATCATGCCACTTCCACGCATCATCATCATGTCGGGCAGCGAGGCATACCGGGCGCGCGATGTCGAGATGTAGCACATACAGTCGATTGGCACCACGCCGGACCTTGGTGAGGAGTCGTTCCTGCCGATCCCAAATCCGAAGGACACCATTGTTGATGAGGATCTTGGCTCCATTCTCCTCAAGCTGCCCGAGGCTCACGATGTTGTTGCGGAGCCGTGGGATGAAGAACACGCCGGTGAGGACCTTGTGCGCACCGTCCTTGGTGTTGAAGACGACGGAGCCACGCCCCTTGATGCTGACCACGGAGCCATCACCAAACTTGACGGAGCCGACGACCGAACGGTCGAGATCAGAGAATACATCCTCCAGTCCTGTCATGTGATTTGTGGCTCCACTGTCGAGGTACCAGCCTTCAAGATGCTCGACGTCATCATCCGATGCACCGAGGAGAGCTTGCGCGCGCGGCTCTTCGAGGTGAACACCCGCCGGTGCCACCGAGAGCGCGCACACTTGCGCCATAAGAAGTGAAGAGTCCTCATCGTCCCCATCTGCCTGTGTGAGGTGCGCCTGCGCCTTCTTGGGCTTGCGGCAATCCTTTGCCCAATGCCCGAAGCGCCCACAATTGTGGCACTTGTCCTTGTCGTCGGAGTTGCCGCCTTCCTTGGAGTCGTTCGGGCGGCCCTGCTTCCTCCGCGGGCCACGCGGTCGCCGCCGCGCGTTGCCATTGGACTTCGAAGGCCTGGACCCGCCATCTCCGTCTTGCCTCTGCTTCATCCGAGCGAGCCATTGCTCCTCGGTGAAGTAGAGCTTTCCGCCGGAGAGGATTGGTTCCTCTCCCACGGTCGGATTTGCCGCCTCCCGCTCGTCGACCGCCTTCAGCCGCCCCGCTACCTCTTCAATTGAGAGCTGCGCCGTGTCGAGCAACGTCTCAATTGATAGAGCGAGCTGCGCGTACTTGCTGGGGACGACGCGCAGCAGCTTCTCCACAGCGCACTGCTCATCCATGGTCTCGCCATGGATGGACAACGAGCTCATCAAGCCGGTAAGCCGGAGCACGAAGTCGTCGACGGACTCGCCGTCGCGGAAGGAGAGAAGCTCCCACTCTCGTCGCAGCCGCTGGAGCGTCGATTTGCGGGCGCGATCTGAGCCGATATGCATGGAGCGGATGGCCTCCCATGCATCTTTTGCTGTCTCCTTCACCGCCAACGTGCGGATCATCTCCGGAGGCACGGCGGACAGAATGGCGTCAAGGGCCAAGCGGTCATCTCGGCGACTCACATCGCCGTATTGGACCGCGTCCCATAGACCACGGGCCTCCATCTTCACCTTCATGAGGAGGCTCCAATCCTCATAGTTGCTGCGCGTCAGCTGCGGGTATGGAGTGCCGCCGACTTCCTTCACAACGCGCTCAACCACCACTTCTCGGGTGTCTCTACGCCTGCCACGGCGCGGCACGGAAGGGGAACGGCGACGATACTGGTGATGAGCAGCATCCTCCCTGGCTGGAGCTGACGCCATGGATCACAACACTGGCTCTGGATACCAAATGTTGGATTTAATAGCTGCTGGACAGCAGCAAGCAACTATAGGAGAGCTAGAAATAGGAAGGCAAAGAGAGGCTGGAAGTTCTGGACTGAACTGAAAGCTTTATTGCTTATTGGGACAGGTTACAATGACACACATAAGGTTCATACACATTGCACACTAGGTGCTATATATAGACATAGGGGCTGGCTGGCTGCTACACTCCTACAAGACTCTAGAACATGCCAGCAGCTACAGTAGGGCGGTTGCTACAGTAGGTCGGTTGCTACAGTACCAGTTCTACACAATTCCAGAAATACAACATTAGTTAGCACTAGTATATTATAGAAACATTCCAGAACACAAGGGTTACTCTAACACAAATGATTACCATAGCCACATGTTCAACTAGTACTCTGTATTTAATATCATTACCATATTTCAAATTATATGTTGTACAAAATATGTCATTCTATTCTTTAAAGGTAAATATGTCATTATGGAATGTGTGCTATTGTAATTTTTAAAGATGCAGCTATATATATTTTGCGGAGACTAACATCCAAACAATAAAATAAGCTAGAATTAGAACAAGATGCCTATTAGGAGGATAAGGCTAACTGTTCCCTTCCAAAAGAAAAGGAATAATTCCTTCCTTGCCATTGAAAAGTTCTTGAATCTCTTCCTTGCCATCAAAAACTTGCTTATCCCTTCAGTGCCATCAGTGTTAATTTTCTGACCCAAAAATGCCATCCACATCACCTGAAATGTGAATCATTTTTCCAAAATACCAATCCTACCCCTATCTCTTTCTTCTCCACTCTCGTCTGAGAGGAGCCCGAATGTTGCTGTTGTGGTTGGTCTGCGTCGTCAAGGCTCGTGTCCATGCCAATCGCTGATGAGATTCAAGGCCTCCGCGTCGAGCTAGCCGCGTCCAAAGACCAGCTTGTCGCCACCTGCTTTCTCCGACGTCGCATTGACGGCGTTCACGTCGAACTCCAGCGGCTGAAAGGTGGATATCACCGCCACTAGGGGTGCCAAGAACATGAAGGAGTGGCACATGCTTGTGTGGCGGCAGGCGCACTGCAGCTGGCCGGGCGTGCCCTCGCGTCCTAGGCGCACGCACTGGCATGGGTAGCGAGCGCGGCCGGTGAGATGGCCACGCGAGGTGGGAAAGACGGCACGGAGACGGTGACGCTGCCGTCGCGGAGGATGGAGGAGCTGCGTGAGTCTGCAGATGCGGAGGAATGGGAGGATGCTACGCTCGTCGAGGAAACCGAGGCGCAGCGGCGCGCCACAAAGACATGCACGGCGGCCGTTGTGGCGAGGCTGGACGCATCGCGTGCAAGGTGGGAGGCGGACGATGAGCTTAGTCAGAGTGACATCCTCGGGGACGAAGGCCAAGACAAGCTGGCGTGGAGGTTGTCGTCGCCAAGGAAACGGAGGCGGAGGTCGTGTTTCATGGTGAAGATGGATTCGAGGGGTAAGCTTGCCTTTTCCCCTGGTATTTTTGGGTCAGAAATTTGTCTACAATGGCACTCAAGGGAAAAGTAAGTTTTTCGATGGCAAGGAAGGGATTCGAGAACTTTTCAATGGCAACAAAGGAATTATTCCGAAAGAAAAAGGGGGGAAAGACACTCACCAGGAACACATTTGAAGGCATGGTAATGTTGGTAGGTTAAGAGTGGAGACATTCCAATAATTACATTCCTGTTTTTGTTAATGGATTGGAGCAAGGATATTGATTTCTTTAATGCACATCATGAAAGAAAAGGTTAAAGATCCCTTTTTTTATGATAAATGCACTCGTGTTATTGATATAAATAGTTTGCATCAACAATATCTTATCATAGAAATGTAGGATGTTCGATGATATTAAGAATGGAGCGAGCATTATTTACCAGAATAACTAATGTTAGCACAAGACACTCACTATTTTATCATATACCATTTCAATTCGAGGGTAGCCACTTGTTTATTTCGTGCAAGTTTGAAGAATTATGGGGTCACTAAGAAATAACTTAAGAGATGTGATTGTATAGATTGTTCGAGTTGTCTCTAAGATTACATGGACTCATGGAGGCAACTATACAACCCTGAGACGGTAACCTGGTACAAGACCCGAGAATTAAGATAAATTTGACCTAGTTCACAGGGCATGCACAGCAAAATCTTGCAACTAGTAGCTGGTCACCTGAGTACATTGAAAGCATGCACTGATGCTTGAGTGCAAGCAGTTGGAATTCAACACGAGGATCAGATGGTACCTGGTTACTTCTGATTCCAATAACTTCATAATAAGACCAGTCCCGGTAGAAGCGGGCAACCGCAATTGCGTTGGCTAACCAGCTGAGAGTGGATCGACAGCAGGTCTTGATGTAAAGGTGGCTGGACCAATCAGAAAACATTTGCAGCATGGAAATCGAGGGTGTGCAGGAGATTGGCAGTATAGCACCTGATCTGTGTAGGTTGGCAGTCACAAGGTTGTACAAGTTCTTCATGCACTGCAGTAGCGCTGCTATGATGGTGTCTACCCATCGCCCAAACCAGCTCCTAACACAGCAGCTGATGCATGCACCAACCACATCATGCAGGAGCTGCACCCAGCTCCTGCCGTGTGACTCACCGTCCCCTTTGACTTTCTTATCGATTTGGTGATAATCAATAAGATCCAATATGTCTTCCGTGTCGTACAAAGCAGACTTGAGATCCTCCCCCAATTTGTTAAGAGCAATCACATCAGATTCAGATCTCATGTCTTTTGCTGCTCTCAGAATCCTTTGCTCATGGGCATTCATCAATGCATTCTTCAGATAATGGATGGAGTGTACCTCCAGCTCCCAGAGCTTTCGTGATACATCAACGCTGAGGTAGGAAAAGAATTTGTTCACGAGGAAGCTGATGATAGGCATCAGTAACCAGCCCAACACAGTTAAGCACCAGGCCATTGCCCCTAGTTTCCAAAAGTCTGCCATGGAATCCTCTTGGAGGAAAGTAGGGGTTCAAGGAAGAAGGACGTATATGGTAGGGGTTGAGGGAAGAATGTATATGGTAGCTCTAGCAATTCACTAGCATGCTACCTAACAGGTTGTGTAAGATTGATAGGTTGTTTGGGACATAGTTTGATGAATCAATGCTTATCAGTACGAGCTACAATAATGTCCACGGAGAGACTTCGTCAAAGTAGTCTAATAGTTTGCTAGCATGGGTGGTTAACTTTGCAGGTCAACGGACAACGGTACAGCACTGATAGGAGGCCTTCACACAACTTGTGGTAAACTACAAGCCATTTGACATGGTCATGACAGGTGAAAGCAATGAGATTCCTCCCACATGGCATCCGGACTGGGGATGAGTTGAAATCTAGAAAACAAAGCAACTGAGTTAACTTTTTAAAGAAAGATCAAGAATATAAAGAAGTAAACTGATTCCAACTCGTCAGGATCCTCTGCTCCCCTATATCTCTCAGCCTGAACTTCAGATTTCGGACAGGTGGTTAAGGGAAACATTCGTGTCTTCATAATGCCTATTTCATAGTACTTTATTATCGAGCAAAAAAACAATATAAGAGAAGCTTAAGTTTCAGGGCAACTTTTTTAAGATGCCCCCATTTAATTAACAGGACAAGAAGGTGTCACAGAGGAAGAAAATCTTTGCCGAAACCTTATAATATCCGGTGCAATATGCACTCGAGTCTAGAACCTTTGTATTCGAAATTTTCTATGCGTGTCGCCGTCAGCAGTGTTGTTGTT
This sequence comes from Eragrostis nindensis, assembly GCA_012490785.1. NCBI lineage: Eukaryota > Viridiplantae > Streptophyta > Magnoliopsida > Poales > Poaceae > Eragrostis > Eragrostis nindensis. The sequence goes on along the minus strand of JAAXCT010001093.1, from coordinate 164,234 downwards.
TAGATCCAGAAACAAAGAAAACTAGACTTCGACGACCCGAACTAGTCCGATCCCAATCACCCCGAAGACATGTCTATGTCAAAAACGCGAAAACTTTGCAGGAGACAATGCGCAGGAAGGACCTGAGATATTTCAGCGAAGCGACGTGTCGGAGGCAGCAATCCGGCCGAGTTGCAAGCCTGAGCGCTCCCCTGCTGGAACGCACGCTGCCGCCGGAGCCGACCGGGGGGCGACTCCCAGGCGGCCAGGCCCTCCGCCACCCTCGAACGGGGCCGCCATCGAGCACGCGGCGGTCAGTTCCCCGCACGCCGCGCTCCACCTGTTCGACGGAGGCTCCCACCGGCCGGCTCCCCAGTCCCCACTCTTCCACCCGGCACCGCGCTCGAATTTTTTTTTTATATTGATCTTTTTTCTTCTAATATTTTAAGATTAACCAATGTAAAACTAAATTTCCCTCTTCTGGTCATTTTTTGGTCACACCATAGCCAGTGGCTCGACTAAAGTATATGTAGGCCGGATCTGGAGGGAGGCAAATGGAGCTTGGGCCCTGGGCCCCTAAGTTGAAAGGGCCTTTTTACATTAACTATTACTCCCTCCATGTCAAATTATTTGAAGTTTTTGACTTTTGAAAATCGTATTTGACCGTTCGTTTTATTCAAAAAATTTATGCAAATATCATTATCTTGTTATGGTTTATTTTATTATTAGAGATACTTTAAACATGATTTATTTGTTTATACATTTGCACAAAATTTTTGAATAAGACGAGCGGTCAAACGCGTTGTCTAAAAGTCAAAAGTGTCAAGTAATTTGAAATGGAGGTAGAAATTGATTATTTGATTTTATTCTCATTTTTTTTAAAAAATTATGTGTAATACATGTTTTTAATACTATGTTATTATGCTTTACTAATAAAATTTTATATGTATATGAATCATCTAAAATATTATTATATAAGAGTTATATATATAAGAGGACCTTAACTTTTTTCTTACCCGGGCCAACCGAAATCTCAGAACCGGCACTGAGTATATGGTCGCGTCAGAGACCTGGCGTGACCAGGTGCCACATCGTTCGTTGCGCACCCGTTGACCCGGGCTGGTCGCACGAAGGCCTTAAGGCGTGACGGTTCTTTGGTCACACCAGGCACTTTGGCCAACGGGGACAAGAAGTCGCGCGGTCTAGTCCGCTTTCTTCTCCCTTTCTTTTTCCTCCAGCCCCGCCCCTTCTTTCTTTTGCTCGAGGCGTAGACAAATTACCCCTATCTTTTCCCTATTAATCCAGTCAGGTTTGAGCTGTGAGCTGTGGGAAAAGCTGTTGTCATGAGAAAGCTGAAAGCCGTTTGGTGAAACAACTGTGATTTTTTTTTCTCGAACACGATCGAGCTACGTATCATTGCATTAATAGAAGAAGAGAGTACAACACAGATCCACACATATTAGATCATAGCAGAGTTTAAATTACATTCACGCCTTTTTAAAGATAAAGAATTACTCGACCGGGGATTATACAACTGTGGTTTTATAGAAGCTGAGTAGCGGATCCTACATGTCATTCACAGTCCACCCCCCACTCAACTCTCTCCCTCTCTAACTAACAAGCAGACCCTACTCGTCAGTATCATCTCCTCCCTCCCAATGCACAAGTCAATAGGAGCACCGGTGATCTTGTTCGCGTCGGAGAATAAAGGAGGGGACTGCCAGCGAAGCCTTCCCGCTCATGCGCTCCCGCGCCCCAGCGAGTCTCGGAGATGGAGCTCCTGTGTGCTCCGGCAAGCCCTGGTGGCAGAGCTCTCGCGCCCTCAGCGAGACCCGACGGTGGAGCTCACGCTGGTCACCCAGGAGAGGAGGGAGGAGGAGGGATGCCCCGTGGCCGGGAGAGGAGGAGGAGTGGCGTCGCATAGCCGGTGGTCGGAGGAGGAGGAGTTGTGCCATGTTGCAGGTGGCCGGAGGAGGATGAGGTACGTCGATCGACGACCGGGGAGGAGGCGTAGTACCACAGTAACGAATGGGAGAGGAGGTGTCGAAGAAGACAAAAGAAAGAAAAATAAAGGAATCAGTATAATATAATCAGTGACAGTGGGTAATTTCTTCAAACTTGTGAAAGCCAAAAGACCAAAAACACCTTCCTACCTGGTTTCAGAAAAAAAACTAGTAGTAAAAAAATGCTTTTGGTTGTAACTTTTGTTAGGAGCCAACCCCTTTAGTTGGACTTTTGGCATTTTTTAAAAGTCAAAGCCAAAAGAAACTCAACCAAACACATCCTTAATTCACTGGTTCTATAGTAATAAATGAGCAAGTTGATCACCAGTACCTTACCTCTACTCTAAAGCTCAGTTCGGCAGAGCTCCACGAAGCTTAGAATCAGAGTAGCTCTGCCAAATCTGTTTTTCAAAAAAAGTGGCTTTATGCTGATTCTGAGAAGTGATTCTTTAAAATGAACTAAAGAATTGAGAGTAAAAAAAGTAGTTTCTCCTAGTTGTGAGAAGTGATTTTTTATTCTGACTTTTTTTTTAAGCCAGAGGGAACCGTCATGTGATGCATACGCCAAAACCTGGCCTCACCAAAAAGCACACCGACTGACTGGTCATGTCAAGTCCTTTGAGAATCTCTCGCTTCTCCAGACCAGACCACTTTGCAGCACCCCGGCCTTTCTCTTCACTCTTCCCTCACCTCTGCCAGCTTCAGCTCCACACCATAGGCCATAGCCAAAGAAGTGAAGCGACAGTAGCAGCTAGCGAGGACTGACCAAGGAAGAAGTGGAGAGGTTGAAGAAGCCATGGGAAACGTCCTCAGATGCTTCAAGGGAGAAGAAGGCCGCGCACGTCGCGATCACTTGCAGTACTACGTCACGCATAACTACAGTGGCGGTTCTGCTGGTCCTACAGAGCTTGCTTGGCAATCCGAATTCAGATCCGCCATGGTAACAAAATACTACCAACTGTGTTCTTCATTCATTAATTTCCTCGCCATTTGTGTCCCTAGTCCCTAGTGTTTAGGCACTGCCTCCTGTATTCCGTGTGTGTCGCGTTATTACGTCAGTAAATATAAATGTTCGTGTTGGTCCACATTTTTCACTTGAAAGTGTGCCCGATTCGATTATAGGAGTTTTCCGGTCCAAAATAATGTTCATTAGTTTTCTCCAACTAATGGTCATTAGTTGATGTGTAATTTGGTAATTAAAAATATAATTAATTACTTTTATTGCTTCTATAAAATTGTGAAGCAGATGAAAATGATGAATTAGATCATGAACCCTAAGTAAATAATAATGAAATGATGATCCAGATTATAAAAATAAATAGATTACTAATTTCATAATAATAATAAAGTTAGTTATTATAAATATTATTTGGTTGATTATACCTTCACTAATGGTCATTAGTTGTTCATTTTAATATTAAATCTGAACCGTTGGATCCAACTAATGATCATTAGTTGTAGAAAACTAATGACCATTATTTTGAACCACAAACTCCTCTTGGATTATTGTGGTCTGGTTGCTGAGCCAAATATTGTGCATCTGCAGAGGAGCAGTGAGATACGTGCCAACAGAGTGGTGGCTCCTCAGCATCAATGCAAGTGAGCTTCTGATCCTAGTTGTTTTGTCAGATAATTCCAATATAATTGTCTTGAGTTGTTTTGTTATTTCTGTTCATAGCACTGAGGACATCGACGAGTCGTCTGCCGAGGGACTGTGCGACGCGGAGAGCTACGCAAGGCAAATGCAATGCTGATCCAGGTCCCCGTGCTGGGAACAACCAAAACGTTCTGGCGATTATCTGACGACGCCACCAGGATCAGCAGAAAACTCAGGAGCCACCACTCGGTTGGCAAGTACCTCGCTGCCCCTCTGCAAGTGTCCAATGTTTGGATCGGCGGTGCTGGTAGCGTCAAGCTTAGGGGCGTCCGCTTCACTGATACAAACTTCAGCGTTGAGCGTGTGAGAGATGACTACAAGCACCTATGCAGGGTCCTGATGTCTTTGTTCGTATCTCTGGCGGGGATCCCACCAACTTGTCTCCGGATTACAAGGAATTTCTCAAGCTGTTGATTAGTGACAACCTTGAAATGACTGATGAGTTCTTGATCGTAAATAATGCTGCCCTGCTGCCCATGAAAAACAGGTAATTTTTTCGATTCAGTTTTTATTAATACTACTATTGTTTCTGTCAGACTGATTACACACTGATTTCGTTGTTTCTGAACTCAGAACCGAGGTATACCTGATGCTATACGACCGAATTGTGAAATACCTTGGTCGTACAGCAACTGGTCAAGCAAAGAAGAGGAGGATACTCTCTAATCTCCCCTACGGGAAGGACTGGTTGGACACCGCCATGGCAAATGCACAGATCAATCAGTGGGTTGTCAATGTTCACAAGCCATACCAAAGGACTCAGCTCGATCAGCTGCGGCTCAACAGAAATGTTAGAAGCCACTTGCGTCAGTACAACGACGACAACATTGAGGAAATCCTGTACTGTGAATGGCCGGAGCTGCTAATGCAAATGGTGAATATGTTGCACGTTGAAGGTGAGCTTGAAGGCACTGACATTCAAAACAAGTTCGGATACTAGCTGTCCTACTGCAAAACATTTAATGTTTTCGATCACGCCAGGCTTAGTGGGATGTCAAAGATAATGGCCTAATATACAGTGTGTGGCGGCTTAACCTTACTATAAGCCATTGGCGCAACTTCATGCAGGGTAAAATAAGATCCAGAAAAAAAAGATTAATATATTAGGTATAAGAAATTATACTACAACGTGGATCTAAAGAATCCATTTGGGAAGTCATATCACGTTGAGACAGCATCTAATATTAAATATAGTCTAACACATACTCATTATTAATAATATAACTGAGATGTGATATTAAAATTTCATAGTTTAAATTTCATATTTAATACTAAAATATATTTTAGTATTTATTTTACTCGATCATTATGCTTGCAAAATTAATTTTAAAAAACTTTAACTATTTATGTCTCTCTAATTTCTAGCCTGTGTGAAAGGCTAGTAATTTTAATTCTTTTTTTTTGCGATATCCATTTTAGTTCCATTTTAATGAAAACTGTAGGCCTTGAGAAACCCACAATCAAAAGCAAATCTAGTCAAAATCAAAGGCCTTGGTAATTTGTAAGAATGATCGTTAGTGTTGGGTGGTTTACTGCACTGGTTCTGATGCACCAAACAAAAAAGAATAACCAGAGATATAGACACCGTAAAACTTAACGAATCTTAGTCGGGGAAAAAACTGATCAATTTAGATCTACTCACCTGATGATGTCTGTAGTATCAGTGGGGCCAAAGTTGCGCCTGGTCCGCAAGTTGAGTCCCTGTGTTGCATTCACTTGCGGATAGAGGGAGCTCTTCAGAGGTCTTAGCTCCAGCCCCGAGATGAACGGCGTCCCGCGACCAGTGTTCACCAGGCAAACCTGCACGAAGTCGTCCGGCACGACGACAATGGCCTCCCACCACAGCACGGGTTTCGAGCCCGAAGCGTCCACCGTAGTCCAGAAGTTGACGCCTATGTAGACATCAAAGATGGGCGGCCTGTTGAGCTGGTCGTAGTTGCCGTACATGAAGGTGCGCGGATGAGGTACTTGTTCCCAGCGGCGAGGGCCCTGAGGGTGTAGCAGTTGCGCTTCCCGTCGGGGAAGCTGCGCAAGTCTTGCAGGAGCTTCCGGAGCTGCGGCGCGATGTTGTGGTTCTCGCCGGCGCCGTCGGTGAAGGCGGCGTCCGGGACGTATGACAGCTTGGTGTCGTCGTCCACGTAGCTCGAACCAGCGAGGCCGCAGTCTATGCTGATGAAGCCTGCAGCGAATGCGCTTGCAAAATTTCAGTGGTGCACGGACATGGAGGGAGCACGGTGCGTAGAGCAATGTCATTGTATTGTAATATTTGTATTGTGAAACCAAGGACATGGATGATGAGGTGCTCGTACATACCGTTGCTGTCGGGCTGGGCTTGGGCTTGTAGTACGCCGGCAGGGGCAGCGGCGGCGAGGTAAAGAAGCAGCAGCAACCACGACGACCTCGCAGCAAGTGATCTCGGCTTTGGTTTCTGCATTGCCGCCGTTGATTTCTGACCGAGCATAGTGTAAGCTCTCCTCCTCCTCCTCCTCCTGTGCTTGGAGTATATGTGATTCGTAGCTGATCTTTTCTCTTTCTTCTCAGGAAATGATCAACCAAGGTACTACCACACAATGATCACGCCGTGCGCAATTCAGCGACACTATCTATGGGACCGCCATGCCCGTTACTGTGTAGGAACTGACCGACGAAGAGACACGTCGTGCAGGACTTGCACAGGCCCGTCAACGGCGCGTTGCTTGCATTGACGCACGACTTGGGGCTTGGCATGGAGCACCCCAGTCGGGCGGGCATGGGGCCTTGGTGATTATTATGCCTTCGTGTAACCATGGGTCCAGCATGTCATTATCTGGTTGACTTGCACAGAAGTCGTGAATGATGGGTCTTCGGTAGCCGTACAAGCATGGGCCCGTGCCTGGTAGATTGGTCTTGTCCACATGCCATTCGAGCGGCCCACCCAATTGTATCTTTTGGCCCACTGGAGTCTAGTCACCTCGCACTAGTGATGGCCAAATGGGCCGGGCCAAACGGGCGGGCACGAAGCACGCAATTTTTGGCCCGGCCCGAGCACGGCACGGCCCGATGAATTTCGGGCCCGGGCCGGCACGGCACGTACCATCGGGCCGTGCTTGGGCCGAGGGGTGGGCACGGCGGGCGGCACGGCACGGCCCGATTAAGTTTTAGTAAATATATTTTTTAGTTTTTATGTGTACAATTAGTAGTCTTAGTCTAGTGGTAAGTGAATTCCTTCTTATGTATGAGGTCTCAAGTTCAATTCTCCTTACTAGCATCTATTTTTGTACCATTTAACACTAAATTCTTTCAAAAAATAATTAAATGGGCTGAAATTTAAAACGGGCTGCCGGGCTAAACGGGTCGGCCCGGCACGATTATTCCCACTCGTGCCGTGCCACGGGCCGAGGGGTCGGCACGTGGGCTGGCACGGCACGGCCCGAATGCTATTGCGTGCCGGGCCGGCCCGAAATTCAAACGGGCCGTGCCTTTTCGTGCTCGTGCTCGGGCCGTGCCGTGCCGGGCGGCCCGTTTGGCCATGACTAGCTGTGGCACGCAGCCATGAGTCTGCTTTGCGTATTTAATTTGGATGGAATGAATGATTTTTGGGCTCAGATACAAATCCATGTTAATTACGATACTACCTCCCTCCTTAAATATATGATTTTCTTGTATTCAAACATAAAATAATCTAAGAGTCAAAAGACCATCGTACCCCTCATTTTTTACCTCAACTAATCCCTCTACCAACCCTCAAAGCCTCTCCAGCATTAGAATGGACTGGCAAATAAATCCCATTTGATGTTTAATTGATTGCACAAGAACACACACCCGAATGCTGCCGCACTGAGTCTACATTCTGCAACAACGTGCCGCCTTGTCGTGCCATGCCGGCCCGCAAGAGCGCATGCACATCAAGATCGATGTCCACCGTACGCTGGCTCGTTTTTTCAGAAAAGAGGCTTGTCGTGGTGGCTGGCCAGGACGAGATCGACCACGCTTTCGGACGCCTGACATCCACGCTGCCATGAGCCGTGCCAACTAGTAGCCGAGAAACAAGCCGCACACCAGCAGTGTCCAAAAGCCACAGTTGAATGCCGCGGGTGCATGAATCTGGCCCGGCAAGTCACGGTCAGTCGGTCATGCCGAAGGACAGTAGACAAGGGCGGCATGTCCGGCAGACATGAAGGGAAGGCCGTGAGCGGGGGGCATGAACAGCGTGTTCAGACTGACTCCAACAATGAGAGGCAAACTCATTTTTGCCTCCCAAAACACTACTGTTCATCAGCTAAATGTCTCCAACAAATCATGCAAAGAGGAAATGCAGTTTGCATGAGAAGAGAGAGGCGATGGAAAAATACACTCCCTCTCTCCTCCGAAGGCATTCGCTCGAGGCGGGGAGCACGGGGAGGAGCGGGGCGACGGCCGCAAGGGGCCGCGGCGAGGAGCAGCGAGGGGCGAGGCGGCCGGGGCCGGGGCCGGTCCCGAGAGCTCCACCAACCCCGCGATGGCCCACCATGAGCTCCACCTTTCCCCGTACCTTGCGTCGTTGCCGCACCTCCTCGCCGCCTCCTTCTTCCTCGCGCCAGAGCTCGATTGTGTCCACCTCATCGTAGCGACGACGGAGAGCTGGCTGGAGACGACGTCGAGGTTGAAGGCGTTCGCCCAGAGGAACTCGCCGACCTCGCGCTCACGCTCGGGGATGCTCCTCGACGCCTGGGTGGGGGCGCGCACGGTGCGGGCGCGCCGAATCAGCGCGGCGCGAAGGAGGCGCGGCGGAGGAGTGCCGAGGCAGCGCGGCGCGAAGGAGGCGCAGCGGAGGAGTGCCGAGGCAGCGCGGCGGCTGGCGCTTGGTGGGGGTGAGCGCGGCTCGATGCTTGCGGAGGCGGCGCGGCCGGCATTGGGTGGGGGCGGCGCGTCGCGGGTGCGCCGAGGCAGCGTGGCGCGTCGCGGGTGCGTCGAGGCAGCGTAGCGCGTCACGTGGAGGTGTCGCATCGAGGCGGGTTGGGAGCAACCCGATGGCGAGCGGCGGAGCTGGAGACACGCGGGGCGAGCAGGGGATGGCATCCGCCGACGGCAAGCCCGCGCTCCTGCTGCTACACCGCGTCGAACACCACCAGCAGTGGGCGGCAGCGCGGCGCGGCTTACCTGTTCCCCTCCTCCAGCAGAACGACCAGCAGCACCTTCGCCGCCAGCCTCGCCATTGCCGGCCTCCAGTCCTTGCGGCGTCGCAGCTGGCCGCTGCCTCCTCCGCAGAGGCCGCCACCGTCGGGCTTGACGCTCTGCAGCCAATCAAGCTAGCGCCGCCGCCCTCTGCACCGATGCGTGCTGGTTCGTTTGATTGGAGAAATTTTGGGGACCAAATTGATCCGTTGTGCGATTGGGATTGTAGAAAGCCATGGAAAATTTGGCTGCTGTTGTGGAGAATTTTCCTTTGCTGTTGTGGTGGAATTGGTTTAATCTTGCAGGAGGCCCAAGCAGAGCACCTCGAGCGCGCGACAGGACTGACCGAGGAGCCGGGCGCGCGCTGCTGGCAGGCGCAAAGGCGGAGGAGGCGCGGCGCCGGCACGTCGAGGCTGCCCGAGCGGGGAGCAGGGCGTGGCTGCGCGAGTGCGAGCGTGGGTGTTGCCTCTCCTGGTTGCCGCTGCTGTTGGAGATAGCGACAGTAGAAGGAAAGGAAAAGAACTGTTTACGCATGGCAAAAGCTACTTTGCCCCTTCAAATTGGCTATGCTTGTTGGAGTTAGTCTCATATCCTTCAAAGATTTTTGGTGGTTGAAAATGTGGAAGTTCCTGGTTGGATTCAGGCTAAGAGGGAAGCCATGGAACGCAGGCCGAACTGGTGATGGTGGATGCGGCAGCGACACCGGCGACCATGCGACAAAGGCATTGTTTGTACGGCCGTAGGGGATGCAAGCCGTGCATGGCGGGCGCGAGCGGTCAGTCAGCGGTGGTCGGAGCCGCAATTAAAAGCATTCCAGAGTGTTTTTTTTTTCTTTTTTTTTTTGCGATGGAAATGCATTCCAGAGTTATTCACCGTATTGACCCCAGCCAACATATCTGACAACAAAACGAAATGAAACGCATTTGAACAGCAAGCCTGCACCGCGGCCACCCGCCCGGACAGCGCCAGCAACGACACGCTCCAGGACGGCCACGGCAAGCCGCAGCGCCTCCTGCAGTGAGTGACCGCCGCCTGCTCGCTACGGTCAATCGGCGCACGCATTCCTCGCGACCCTGGCGTACGCGCTCGCGGCGCCGTCCCTGCGCAGCGCGGCCTCGTCCATGTCGAGCGCGTCCCTCGCCGCGGCGCACGCGTCCACAGACGCGTACAGCTCGTCGTCGACCTGATCGGCGCGAGCGGCTCCGCGTGCACGTACACTAGCGCCACACCGTCCAAAGCCCCGGCCACCGCTGCCGCTGCGTAGCCAACGTAGACGACAGCGTAGCCAGACTCTCTCGTTCTGTCGTGATTTGTCATGGCTTTTCTCTTCTGACAGGCCGGGCCGGGCGAAGGTTTAGGCCTCGGCGGCTCGGCAGTTTCTCGGCCGATGGGGCCGGGGAATCCAATATCTGATGTCTATGATTTCCATCTTCGTACGTGTTAAAAAAAAACCGAAAGGTACGTTACCAGGTTACCCTCTCTTGCATTCGGTTTGGTATGCTGTCACATGTACGTTAAAATAGGCACAGCATAAAAGGTACAGAGATATGTTCCCAATTCTGATACAGCTTCGTCCTACCATTGGTGTCAAAATTATTTCCCCCAAAAGAACATGAGTACTCATGAAGTATACTACCAGTCGGGTAGCTGGGCACTATATGATTTACAGTTGCTTTGATGAGATACATTTACTAAAAGGCGAATGCCTCAATAGTAAGGAGATAATTATGAAATAGACGTGCATAAAACCTTTATCTTGTGGCAGGACCTGTGGCCGTCATCTCCACCATCTCACATGCAGCGATGCTCCGGCTTGCACCATCGCTGTACGCATTCGCTCTACTCGAGTTCAGATCGCATTGGCTGCCGGTGTAGAAGCTCCGGGTCGCGTCGCCGCCTACGCGGCTCTCTTCAAGATGGAGACACTCCTGCAGCTGCGCCACCACATCGGTCATGGTGGGCCGTTGTGTCGACTCCTGCACGGTGCACTTGAGCGCGACATCAGCTGCCTTCCAGACGCTGTTGATGTCGTGGTTTCCATTCATGCGCTCATCCACGACGCTCTCGATCTCACCCTGCGAGAGGCGTAGCTGCACCCACTTGATGAGGCCGATGGGCTCCGGGTCACGCAAGATTGCCGGCTTCCCGGTGACCAGCTCCAGCAACAGCACGCCGAAGCTAAACACATCGCCCATCGTGGTTAGTTGCATTGTTGCTTGATACCTGTACATCCGGGTATAATCAAACTAGCATTAAAAAAAAGGAAGCAAAGATGCACTAGTGTATTACTTTCAAGTTGGTTAAAAGAAAAGGACACATACTCTGGGAGACTGGGAACTTGCTTACCCCGGACTGAGTCGTAAGACGTCCGAGTTTATCGGAGAGGCGATCCGTCGTTCCAACCGGCGATCACCGTCGATCAACCGCCGATCTATCGCCGATGGCGATGAAGTGATCGGCTAGGACAAAGGTACGATGGATAATGCTGTTCAAAGTCGTTTTGGGCGAGCAGGGACATCAGTGACTCTGATTCTGAGACGGAAGAGGAGCTGAATCCACAAACACCCATCCCAAAGGCAACTTCATCCACAATCAAGGCTTCGTTCCCTGTAATCCAATGCTCCAATGAGGCCCATGAATGGCAAGTGGTGACATCCAAGAAATCTCGCCGCCAATCGACGGAGAAAGTAAAATGGAAAGCAGGAACAAAATGGCCTTGGGAGAAAAGCTGGAAGGGCCCGCTCCCCAAACCAAGAAGATCACCGGCCAAGATGCTCGGTGATGTGATCTTACCTGCTCTGCATCGGAGGATGATGACCGTCGGCGAGCGGCCGCCGGGAAACAACCCGGTCAATCAAGATCCGAACATTCTGGGTAAGCAGGCCCAAGATAGAACTGGGCCGCCTGAGAGGCCAAGTCCGGCACAAACTAGGTTTGGGCCGCCAAACGGGCCGAATCCGACTCGGTCTCCACAAACCCAGTGGGTTTTAAGGAACCCGGGACTAGCCAAAATTACCCAAGACCTAGATCGAGCTCGCAAACCAGATCAGAACTCTCCTCCTCCAAGATCTTACCTTGCAGCGGTGATGAACGGAGGCGATAACCGGAGGGGAGGCGCGGAGAGAACCGTCTATGGGGGCGGAGATCGACGCAGCTACAACCAACCGAGCTATCAGAGACGGCCGCGAGGTGGCGGTGGGAGAGGTGGTAATCGGGCTCGTTCCCCACCTCCTGATCACGGGGGACGAGGAAGCTCAGGCCAAGGGCGTGGAGGTCGCGGACCACGTGGTGGCCGAGGACGCGGAAGGAACACAGCACAAGATAGAGGCAACGAAGCAGGGGAAGAGAAGGCGAAGCCTGAAGAAAATCCCCAGGAGAGGAAGCACAAAGCTGCAAATCCAGTGGAGGAACCAAGGCCGAAGAAGAAGAAAACACTAAGGTGCAAATTATGCAGTGATGAGCATCACACTTCTAATTGCACTCTACTTCATGGCCCGAAACCGGCAGCGTCTTTCTGTGGACTTGCCGGGGGCGGATTAGGTTTTTTTTTCACATCCCTTATGATGGTGCTGCTAAACCACCAAAGAAGGTGTCGGCTACTGCTTTGATCCACATTGTCAAGGGTAAAGTGTCTGTTGAATTGCTGAAATCTGAATTGGCCAGACTAATTCTAGTAAAATGGGAGTGGTCAGTAAAGGAGCATGGAAACAACACATACATAGTTCCTTTCCCATGTCAGGTAGAACTCCAAAGAATGGTGCAAATTAAATCTGTCAAGACCAAGAATAATGAAGGGGAGATGGAATTTGCCGAATGGAACCACGAGATAAAGCCCAAGAAGAAATTACAGAAAATATGGGTCCAAGTATATGGTGTACCGTATGAGATCCGAACTTTTCTTCCTCTTTGGGCGGTGGGTACAATTCTTGGAGCCACACAAAAAGTTGACATGAAGTTCATGAGGAAGTCGGGGGTTGTGAGACTATTGGTTGCTGTTCTGGATGTGGATGCTGTCCCAGATGATTCGGACATTGTTATTGATGACTCCCTATATGAAATATTTTTCAAGTTGGAAAAAGTGATCAGGGAAGAGCATGAAGAAGCGTTTGATGATGCTGATGATCTGGATGACGTCGAAGAGGACAAGAATGAGGGGGACCTTGAAATGGAGGAGGCACAGCAGGAACCCAATCAAGACCCTGATAATTCAAACTCTAAGAGTCTGAGAAGGAAGACAATCAGCAAGCAGAACAAGCTCCTAAGCAACATCCATCACTGACACAGCCAGGTAATAGGGCCGAAGCCACAGTGGAGGCTAAAAATTCTGATACAGCATTAGAAGAACCCGACCAAGACGGATCGGTGGATGAAGCTAATGCAGAATCACCGAGCACACACCGTTGGCAGGCGTCCCAAATGACCTTGGTGCTCTGCTGGATCACGTGATGAAACATCCTAGTATGTTGAAGCACAAACCTCAAGCGAAACCAGATGAACTGGTGAACAAGGTGGCCCCGTGCACAGTGCAACCGATCCGGTCTCTGAGTCAGTCGTGGAAACATCTCTGTCCACTGAACCGATCGGGGCTGTCAAGAAGGGGATCCTGGGAGGAGCCCCGGGATCGGAACCGGCCTCTGTGCCGGTCGAGGTCGTAGCAGCCAAGGAGGCAGGCGCGACAGGTATGTACATGGTGACTGCAGGTAATGCTTTGGGCGTAGAACCGGTCACTGAACCGGTCGTGGCGTTGTCACCGGTCACTGAGCCGGTCGTGCCGAGGGAGACAGAGTCTACGGACCAGGAGAACGCCGTGCCGGTTGAGGCCGTAGCAGCCATGGAGGCAGACGCGACAGGTATGGACATGGTGACTGCAGGTCTGAGCGCAGAACCGGTCGCTGAACCAGTCGTGGCCGCGTCACCGGCCACTGAGCCGGTCGTGGCTGGGGATGCAGCGCCGGCCCTGGGGCGGGATGGCAAGGATCAGGCGGCTGCACAGGAGGTGGCCGCTGCACCTGAGCCGGCAGAGGTCGCTTCACCGGCCATGGAGCTGGTTATGGCCATACCGCCGGAACCAGAGCCAGTCGAGGCCGTGCCACTGGCCTCTGGGCCGGGTATGCAGGCGGCGATCAAGGCGCCGACCCCAGGATTGGACCTGGTAATGAAATCGGCCTCTGAGCAGGTCGTAGCCACGCTGCCGACCACTGAGCCGGTCGTGGCTGGGGAGACAGTGCCGACCTTGTCGCAGGTTGGCAAGGACTCTGCACCGGCCATGAAAGTCATGGGCGCAACACTGGCCGCGGCGCAGGTGTTCCCCAAACCGGCTGGACAGCGGAGCAAGAAGCAGACAGTGGGTAACCTGGCAAGCCAAAGGACCAGAAGATCCACCGCTGCATACGATGAACACACGATGGAGAAGGCTGAGGTGGTTACGAGGAAGAACCTGGAGACGAAAGGTACGATTTCGTTCCCTTCTTTTTCAAATTCCCAAGTAGTAACTAAGCTCAATAACCTAGGTGTATCATTGGGTAGTAATGAGGATGAATGTTTATCTGCTGCTGTTGCTCTTAAGTCACTAGAAATAGATAGAATACAAGAGAAAGCAAATCTTAAACTGATTCCAAATAATAGACATAGGTCTATAACAAACACTGATGAGGAAGATGATATTGATGCAAGCCTCAACCACATTTGTGGGGATCTAATCGAGGAAGCACATGAGGACGGATTAGACCACCTTTGTTGTGATCTGAATGATGTCCCCAAAAGAAAGTCATCTACCTCTGGTAAGAATAAGAAGGTGGGGCGACCCGCCTCTCAGAAATCTAAAAAATCCGCCCAATGAAAGGTATTTTCTGGAATAGCAGAGGTCTAGCGGACTTGGCTAAACACAGACACCTGGCAGATATAGTTCGTGAGGAGCAAATTAATTTTATTGCCCTCATGGAAACAGGTCGGGAAAATTTCCCTGATGAGACCTTAAAAAATTTCTGTGCCGGTCGAGATTTCTTCTGGCATTCTATGGCACCACATGGACGATCAGGTGGCATCCTTTTAGGTGTCGATCTGTCCTTATTTGACATTGGTTCGGTGGCGGAGGGTGACTATTACGTCAGATTTACCATCCGCAACAAAAATGACGGCTTTAAATGGAATTTATATGCTGTCTACGGACCAGCCCAACATGAGCACAAAGAATCCTTTCTTGCCGAGATGGCGAACGCTTGTTCCCATGAGGCCCTCCCGTATATAATAGGAGGGGATTTTAATATCATGAGGAACCCTGAAGAAAAAAGTACTGGCAATTTTGATCATAAATGGCCAAATCTTTTTAATCAGGTTATTGATGTTCTGGATCTTAGGGAAATCGAAATGTCTGGACGCCAATATACTTGGGCGGGACATGGCGATAACCCAACAATGGAAAAACTGGATAGAGTTTTGGTAAGCACAGAGTGGGAAGAAAAATACCCTCTGTCTACCGTGGAGCCTAGAGATAGAAGTATCTCGGACCACACTCCATTGGTGCTCAACACGGGCTCATCAACCCATGGTACCTTCTCTGCTCCCTTTAGATTCGAGAGAGGGTGGTTCCTAAGAGATGGCTTTTTCTCCATGGTTGCGGATATATGGCAAAAAGAAAACAGAGGCAACTCAAGTATGGAGGTATGGCAGAACAAAATCCGGGCTGTACGAAAGCATCTTCGGGGTTGGGCAAAACACACAGCCGGTCTATATAAGAAAGAGAAGAAGAAATTACTATCTCTGCTCGACTCTTTAGACAAAAAGGCTGAAAGTATTCCTCTTGATGACAATGAGATAAACTTAAAACACTACTTCAAGGAGAGGCTTGACATTGTTAAGGGAAGAGGAAGTCAAATGGCATGAAAGAGCTAAAGTGACAACTCTCCTTCAAGGAGATAATACCACATGCTTCTTTCACTTAATTGCCAACGGGAGACACCGAAAACAGCGCATTTTCAGATTGGAGCATGAAGATGGCCGGGTGATCGGTAAAGATCAATTGAAGTCCTACATCACCACTTTTTATAAGGGTTTGTTTGGACCACCAGAAAACAGCGGAAATCTCACTTTCAGAGTCCCTGAATGATGACATACCGCAAGTGAGTAGCACGGAAAACGAAATTCTTACTTCTCCATTTTCTGAGAGTGAGGTTAAAGAAGCGGTGTTCCAAATGGAGCATAATAAAGCTCCGGGACCTGATGGCTTTCCTGCGGAGTTCTACCAGGTGTTCTGGGAGGTGATCAAGTCGGATTTGATGGCTCTGTTCAAAGATTTTCGTGATGAAGATCTTCCCCTTCATAGGCTAAATTTTGGGATAATAACATTATTACCAAAAGCCAATGATGCCAAGAAAATCCAACAATATAGACCAATCTGCATGCTCAATGTCAGCTTTAAAATATTCACCAAAGTTGGCACCAATAGGATCAATAGAGTTGCAGATTCAGTGTTTCAACCATCACAAACGGCATTCGTCCCTGGGAGAAACATTATGGAAGGCGTTATCATGTTACATGAAACCATTCACGAACTTCATACCAGAAAACTAAACGGGGTGATTCTCAAACTTGATTTCGAGAAAGCCTACGACAAGGTCAAGTGGTCTTTTCTACAGCAAGCCTTGCGTATGAAGGGTTTCTCGGACAAGTGGTGCCGATGGGTTGAAAACTTCGTATATGGGGGTAGTGTTAGTATCAAAGTCAATGATGACATTGGGCACTACTTCCAAACTAAGAAGGGGCTACGGCAAGGAGACCCAATGTCACCTGTTTTGTTCAACATCGCTGCTGATATGCTAGCCATTCTCATCAAGAGAGCTAAGGATGATGGACAAATCACTGGGGTTATTCCTCACTTAGTTGAGGAAGGATTATCAATTCTCCAATATGCCGACGACACCATTATTTTTATGGATCACGACATAGAACAGGCTAAAAACATGAAACTCATCCTGAGTGCGTTTGAGCAAATGTCGGGTCTTAAAATCAATTTCCATAAAAGCGAGATATTTTGCTATGGTGAAGCAAAAACAAACGAAGACCTCTATACGGAGTTATTCGGATGCGAACCAGGAGAGTATCCATTTAGATACCTTGGGATTCCAATGCATCATAGAAAACTCCGAAATAGCGACTGGAAAATTATTGAAGAAAGATTTGAACGGAAGCTAAGCTGTTGGATGGCTAAACACCTATCTTATGGAGGTCGTTTGACGCTAATCAACTCTGTGCTAAGTTGTCTTCCAATGTTCATGATGTCTTTCTTTGAAATACCAAAGGAAGTCCTTACTAAATTAGATTTTTATAGGTCCCGATTTTACTGGCAGGGTGGTACAGATAAGAAAAAGTACCGGTTGGCCAAATGGGACCTACTATGCCGCCAGAAAGACCAAGGAGGACTGGGTATCATAAATCTGGAAATCCAAAACAGATGCTTACTTAGTATGTGGTTGTTTAAACTCTTAAATGAGGATGGGCAGTGGCAGACCCTAATCAGAAACAAATATCTGGGGTCAAAGACACTTGCGCAACGAAAGAGCGGCGCGGCGACACCTCCGGAGGCTTTTTGGCCAGCCCCCTCGCCTCCGGCGGCCTTGCCGTCGGCGGAGGAGGGAGGCCCGGCAACGAAGCGTCCTGGTTCCTCCTAGTTTTAAGTAGTTAGATTTTTTTGCGGTGGTTGTTTTGGCGGCGGCCGTGATGGTTGTTAGGGTTAGGGTTCCTCCAATGGTCCAGTCGAGGGAGTCGGCGGCGGTTGACGTCGGCAAATTCATCGGCATGGAGCAACGGAGGATGAGATGTCTCAACGGTGGTGGCGAGGCGAAGGCGTCATCATCGATGAAGAATAAGGTATACTCCGGCCCCTCCTTTGTTTTACCGTGGTTCTTTTTGACCATGGCTGTGGGCTAGTGAGATTTTGGTTTCCGGTGACATCTATCTGGATGTTTCTTGGATTTGTGTTTTCCCACGGCGAATCTGATGAACAAGGCGACGATGAGTTCAACGGGCTCGACGACGACAAGTTCATCGTATTTACGTGTGGAAGATTAGTAGTCTATCCTTTTTTTGCGAAAGGGATGGATTTCCGTTTTCCTCCGTCAGAGATGAGGATGGCGGTGGTGGATGGTGAGATGGCCGTGCTCGTTCAGATCGGACTTCTCTTCCGTGGCATATCCGTCTGGGATGGTGATCCTAGATGGTGGAATTTATGTCTCTTTCAAGGTTTTTTGTCTCCTATCAGTAGAGTTGGAATTGTTTCAGGTGTTTTTGTAATTCGGAGATGTAATATGCTTTAATATCAATGGAATTCCCTTTTTGCAAAAAAAGACACTTGCGCAGGTTAGTCATAGACAATCTGATTCTCATTTCTGGAGTGGACTTCTTAAGGTAAAAGAAATCTTTCTATCTTGTGTGTCACTCAAGACCAACGATGGTTCCCAAACTAGGTTTTGGGGATGACGCATGGAGAGGTGATAGACCATTCAGTGAGTTATTCCCTAACTTATATCAAGTGGCTTACAATCCTCACGACTCAGTAGAGGTAGTCTTTTCAAGCAGCCCCTTGAACCTCTCCTTTCGGAGAGCTCTAGTAGGGATCAAATTCACTGAATACACCAACATGGTAGCTATGCTGGATGGTTTCAATATAGTAGAGGAAAGGGACACGGTCACTTGGAAATTGCATCAGAGTGGACGGTTCACCACCCGCTCAATGTACCAAGTTCTGATAAACCAGGATATTCCTTTTCATCACAAATACATATGGAAACTAAAAATCCCTCTAAAAATCAAAATTTTTCTTTGGTACCTACATCGTGGGGTCATATTAACAAAGGATAACTTAGCAAAAAGAAATTGGAAAGGAAGTCACAAATGTTGCTATTGTAATTGCAACGAGACCATACAACACCTATTTTTTGATTGTTATCATGCTAAGAATATTTGGAGAGTGGTTAGAATAGCTACAGGTCTGGAGCCTCCAAACTCCGTCTCTCATATGCTTGGTAACTGGCCATCATGGGCTAGTCAAAAAGAGAGAAAAATCATTCTATGCGGGGCAGCAGCTTTATGTTGGGCCATATGGCGTTCAAGGAATAATATTTGCTTTAACAATGTAAAATATACATCGTTCATGCAGGCTACATTCAGAGGGGCCTATTGGATGCGATTTTGGGCGTTGTTGCATCCGGAAGAATCCCAGGAGCAATTTCGAAAAGTGAGTGCAGCTATGGAGGTCGCTGCGCTGGAACTGTTTGCAAGCCATGGATGGAACTTCCACACCAGATTACATCCCCCATGAATCAATGTAGCGTTTTTTGAGTTGCGTTAAGACCAGTCAGTGGACTGAGTATTGTATTAAAAACAAAAATAAGGCTGTGTGCACTTTGCAGAGGCCGGGAATGAAAGTTTCCATTATCTAAAAAAAATAACTCTGGATCAACGTATCCGGGTGTACCAACCAGTGTATTTGTGGATACATGGGTGTAGATGTCATAATTAAAAGCCCTCGACAAGCCGAAATCGGCGACCTTGGCCTCCATTTTTGCGTTCAGTAGGATGTTAGTTGTCTTCACGTCTCTGTGAATGAGAGGTGGGTTGCAGCCCTTGGGTAGATATTCCAATCCTGCAAAACGAAAACTTCAATGCCAAATTCGACTTAGTTCACTGAAGTTTATAAACTCATACCTTGTGATGATTCCAATGCGATTTGGAGCCTCTGTCTCCAAGTTAAATGTTTTCCTGCAAACAGAACAACAATATGAGAGAAATTCGGATCAACAGAGACAATTTAAATGGTGTACAGACAATATAACATTATGAGAGCAGCTTTTAAAGTATCGTTGTGACCCATGTTCAAGTTGCCGTGCTGGAGTGCAAAATGACATGCTTACCTGTGATGTGCTCCTGGAGGCTGCCTTCTGACATATACTCGTATACAAGTGCCATGTACTCCCCATCTTTACAATATCCAACCATGGAGACGAGATTCTTGTGATGAATCCGCGTTAAGATCTGAGCCTAAACAGACAAGATCCAAACATGTGAAACTCCAACGCATTACAACTTTTGTGGTGCCAATTTTATCAAGAAACATCAGAATTTTGTCTGAAGAAATTCTTACCTCCGTGAGGAATTCCTTGACACCCTGGTTGGATGACTTGGACCGCAACTTGACTGCCACCTGAGTGCCATCCTCCAAGAAGCCATCGTAGACATAACCGAAGCCGCCCCGGCCTATCGCGTGCTGGAAGTTGTTCGTGATCCTCTGCAGCTCCTTATACGTGAACCGCCGGTTCTCAAGCCGCAGGGAACTGTGCATGTCACCTGTTGGCACATGGCTCATCGACGTCTCATTCCGGGGCCTCACACAGTTGTTCACCCGTCCTAAATGGCATATATGTATGAAACATCAATTATTTGCTCACGATGGGGAAGGGAAATAGCTAGAACATACGACTGGTGTGTCTTACCTTGCTTTCTTCGCCTTAGCAAGAAAAGAGTATTGCCACTGATACTAACACCAAAACCAGAGCCACAGGGACAACGACATAGATGGGTAGCATGCTCTTCACTTTGGGCGTCGTACATGAATCGCCATCGGCGCAGAGGTTGGGATTATTGCCATATCTGCAAACAGATTGATTGGGCAATGATTACTTTAATCAAGTGTTAAGAAGCAATGCACATCATTTCTGCTTGAACCAGAAGAGAACTAGCGAACGAACTTTAGATTTAAGGACCCAGCTTGAATCTTTCTGAGAAGTCCAGGGGGAATCGATCCACTGAGGTTGTTACCAGTCAAATCTCTGAAACAAATCTCTTACTGTCCCAACGCCGTCGCGTTCGCGGGCGACGGATATGTCCACGTAGACCCGTTAACGGCGACCGTTCGATACTCCTGTGTGAGAATATGGGTCGTTCGATACAAACGGGTCGAGTCTTGGCCCGATTAGCGGCTTGCCCGAAGTTCTCGAACTCTCTGTCTCTCTCGCGTCTGTCTCTCTCGGTCTCCTTCCCCGCCGATCTCTCGACCGTCGCCGTCGCCTACACTTCTCTCCTCTCCCCAACCATGATGCGGGTGGCGGGAACTTTAGGACTAGAGCGGCACCAGAGGCCGTATCGTGCAAGCCGTCGTCTTCCTCGTCGGCGCCGCGCCGCCGCCATCCTTCGACGGCGAACGGCTTGGTGGTGGTGCCGTACCAGCACGAGCCGAAGGAAGAGGGCAATCACTTGCTCCAGTTGCGCGACTATGCGCCCTGTCCCCATGATATGAGAAAACTACCCGTACGTTACAGGGAGCAACCGGAATGTGGCAGAGACCAGGGTAGTTGTTACGATGGCATGAAGGTCTGCTGGTCAGGGCAGCCATGCGCTGCACTTCAGGGCAGAGGCCGAGGCCCAGGAGGGAAGTCCGAAGGAGGCATCAGGAGCCAAAGGAAGCAAGAACAGCGACTCAGGACGTAATTACGATCCAGAGTACAAATGCAGCCTTTGTGGATGTTTGATCTGTTGCAATCTGCATGCCCATCATTTGTTTGTGATAATGACCAGGGAGCCATATGTGCTGCATATGCTTTGTACTTCTACAAAAAATCAGCGAACTGGCCATCACAACGGCAAGCTGATGGTGCCTATGAACATCCTTGATAGTTCAGCAATGGCTGGAGTGCCAGCGATGTGTTGCCAGACCTATGCACGGGAAGAGATCAGGGGCCATGGAGGTCCTACTGCTCAAGAATCTGAGCCGGTGCTGCCCAGCCAACCAAAGAATATTAATGGGTAAAGGACTCGATGACCAATTATGCAACATGTGATCAATTTCTTAGCCTGATGCTACTATGCATATTTCGTATCCAAATCTGCTTTTCATAGAACGAAATTGGATATTCCAGCTGAAATACTGCTTCATGTTTAACATCAGTGTTGTAGTATTAAATATATTTTTTATTTTTAAATGCCAGCAGAACTTTGCCTTTTAGATATGCAAGTTCATATGTGTAGATCAAGATTCAAATTTTGAATAAGTAACCTACAGTTCTAGACTGGTGTGTGCCCAAATATGGGATCCAAAATTAACCAATATTTCCTTTTGACAATTCGGCTACCAATGTAAATATCTGAAATTTAGCAGAAACACATAACGCTCTGAAGGTATTTGATGGAATATCTCACAAGGGAATCAGGGGACAGGGAAGGTTGATAGAGGAGTTTATGGTGTTGCCCATGGAAACTTCAATACATAACTTGCCTGAACCTGAGCTTGTTGAGATTGAGAGCTAATTGAAACTCATTCAGGAGTTGAAATCAAGATCTGGTGAGATTGAGGGCGAATTGAAAAGGCCATCCAAATAGCCCTGTTAGTGAATGGCGTTTCCTCACGTCATTAGTTGTTGCCCCTGGAGATGAGATCTGCGCCAATAAAACCAGGAACATTGAACTTTTACTGAGCAGTGTTCAACAGGTGAGTGCACACTTATCGCAATTAAAGATTGAGCCATCAGTATCATTTTGCAAAGCTTCTCCCTTGCCTGTATACAAGCTCAACTATACAAATCTAATAAATCTGTTACACAGTTTGCACCGCACAAGCATGAAACGTGCTCCAGTTTTGGATTTCAAGAAACATGGCTTGCCCTGTTGTGCTTCTCCCTTAATAATGTTGACAGAAAGTGAATGATCGGACGTCAATTCAAACAAGACTATATTGTAGCTTCTAGCAATGGACATAACTTTTGTGATTTTATTTATCAACTGCATTCTTGCATTATAGTAACAATATAGTCTTGTCATTAGTAAATCCTTTTTTTCCACTATTCGTTGCCTGATCAAGTTCTCAAGGGGCCCACTGAGCATCCCAATAGGACTTCGAATGCCATTTGTATTTTTCTCAATCTTCAGGGAGTTGTGCAGCTTGAGACTTTGCTTGGTCTCGGAGGAAGGTCATGTTAGCTCTGTTGATTGTGAACTTCACTGAACTTCAGTCCATTCGTCACGATTGAAAGAAATGGAGTAGTGGACTCAAGCAGATGGTAGGAGGTATATTATTTAAACATACAAATTATTTGGTTGCCTCTTATGCTACTCTGAATACTGAATACAGATAAAATAGATCAGTTTACTACATCCTTTCATGCTACTTAAAATATATAACACATTGTTAATGTTGGAGCTAACACATAGCGAGTACCGATTTTTTTTTCTTCAGGGTCCGAGTTACCAGCTTTCTGTTCTAACTTCTAACATCAATATGTTAAAGCTAATCGGGTTCGCATGCTTAGCGCAAGCAGGAGCGCGCCAAACGGTGCGCAACTCTTCTAGTGAAATCCTATTCATGTGAGTCAACCTAATGCATAGGAACCTTTTTTGAAAAATGGATTTCCGCGAAAGCAAAGTGCAAACATTCAGATTTCAGAACGTGATAAACTAGCAGACTTACAGAGCTTTAAGTGAAGATAACTGTGACAGGGCGTCAGGTATTGAGCCTGTCAGGTTGTTGTATGACAGATCCCTGCAGGACAGGAAGCATCTTTAATAGGCATCCGAGTGAATTGATGTATATGTATTCTCTATTAAAAAAAAAAAAGAACGCGAATGGTCAGCTCAAGTCAAGCACTTAAGCTTCTGCCTTTGCCGCTAAGTTAGCCGTACGAACGGAGTCTCTTTCCTTCTTTTTGGCTTTCCGTAGATCGTCGACCCGGTGTCCCATCCCATCACAACCCTTGAGCTCAACTTTTTTTTTTTTTCGCTCGGTGCCAGCTAGGGCTGGAAAAAAAGCTCGAGGCTCGCGAGCCAGCTCGGCTCGATCTTAATTTTAGCTTGGCTCGGCTCGGCTCGGTCTTCTTAATGAACCAAGCCGAGCCTCTAAAATAGCTCGTTTGTTAACGAGCCAGCTCGTGAGCTGCTCGCGAACAGTTCGATTAGCTCGATAGGCTCGATCATATAGAAATGTCAACTTTAATTCTCTCTAATAAGATGATAGTTTTATGTTATGTGAAACTCAATTTATCATCTAAAAAATAAACCAAGTTCAATATAGATAAAAATCATGTTAAATGTTGGACCATCTTTTTATTTTCATTTATTTTTCATCTTTATTGACTTAGATTGATATTTTTTCTATAATATTGTGTTATATTATGATTTTTGTGTTGTTGGCACATACTACTATTTAAAAACCATTTAAAATCACCTAAATTTTTGTCATAAAAGTTTTAACATACTTGGCTCGTGAGCCTAACGAGCCAGCTCGATCTTTCTAAATGAACCGAGCCGAGCTTCTATTTTAGCTCGTTATTATAATGAGCCGAGCCGAGCCAGCTCGTTATCAGAACGAGCTTTAATGAGCTGAGCCTTAACGAGCCGAGCCGGCTCGTTATCCAGCCCTAGTGCCAGCCACATCATATAAAGTGTAATGTAAGATGAAGGCAAGCAGCAGCAGAGCAAGAGGAGCAGAGCTTGAAGAAGAAGTTAATAAGGGAAGCTAACTGGCGATCCTCCATGGGAAACATCCTCAGGCGCTTGTTCAAGAGTGAGGAAGAAGACCATGCCGATTATTACCTCCCAATCTCCAGCTCCGGCACCTCGCCCTTCACCAACGCACTCCCGGCCAGGAACACATGCCCCTTCTGCAGCATCGCCAAGCCGCTACCTTCCGCGCAACCCTGCCGCCTCCACGCGCCACCCGCCATGGCGACGACGACGACACCATGGTCAGGCGGGCCGCCTACGCGGAGGAGGTGAAGAGGGCCGGAAACGAACGGTACAACAAGGGCTGCTTCGAGGAGGCGTTGAGGTTCTATGACTGCGCGCTGGTCATGTGCCCGGACAACGCCGCTTGTCGGGGCAACCGCGCTGCCGCGCTGACTGGCCTCTGCCGCTTCGGTGAGGCCATCAAGGACTACGAGGAGGCGCTCCGGATCGATCCGTCGTACGGCCGCGCACACCTGCGCCTCACATCCTTGCATATCAGGTCCGTGAGCATGAATTGGTTGTTTTTTTTTCCTCTCCATTTAAAGGAATTAAACCTTTAAGGCTGTGACGCTGAAAGGCAGCTTCTTTTGCAGCACGGACGCTGATTTGCTCCGACGATCATGTACCCTCGAATCTAAAATTTGATCATTTTAGTAGAGCTTACAAAGCAGTCGTGGGGGAATATGTTGAAAATACTTAGATTCAGAACAAGACCACCATAAGGGCGATATGCCTACAGCTCTGAGCTTCATGCTGAAGCTCACGTGTTTGTAAAATAGATTAAAATATTTTATATTTTTATTTTAAATCTAAAAAGGGTCTCATGCTCCAAGAATTTCTGAAGCTAGGTATGAGCTGCTCCAAGAACTCCACAAATTTTCTGGAGTTAGCTTCCAACTTATTCCAGCTCCAAACACACCCAAAATAGTAACTCCAATTTACTTGTTTTAGTTTTCTTTTTCCTGATTTAGTAATTGCTCAACATCTTAAATTCATCATTGGTCCTATGTGGCACGGGTTCGCTTACCTGATTAAGTGGTGCTTAAGCTCTTCATTCATGCAGGCTAGGACACATCGAGGATGCTTTGAAGCATCTCTCCCTCGCGTCGTCTCAGCCTGATCCCCTGGAGTTGCATAAACTGCAAACAGTGGAGAAGCATTTGGGGAGGCTTGTGGATGCACGGAAGGCCAGGGAGTGGAAGATTGTACTAAGGGAAAGTGACGCTGCTATTGCTTCTGGAGCTGACTCCTCTGCTCTGGTAGGATTCCCAGATTTCATCCTTCAACAAACTTGATATTGATTAGCCTTATCTTTTGTAAAACATACTCCGTTCTAAATTTGTTGTCGTTGTTAACTTTTTGAGTTATGGTTGACCATTCCTCTTATTCATTTTTTAAATTAACATATATTTTGTTATGATTTATTTTATTACTAGATACATTAAAACATAATTTATAATTTAACATATTTGAGCTAATATTTTGAATAAGACAAATGATCAAAGGTAACTCAAAAAAGTTAGTAGTCACAACAATATAAGAATGAAGGAAGTATCTTATTCATATTTGCAGCTCTTGGCCGCTAAAGCAGAAGCCCTTCTTCCACTCAATCTGCTAGAGGAAGCTGATTCGGCTATCTCAAGTGCCTCCAAGTTGGACTATCCATTTTCGTGCTCCTCACACACCAAGTTCTGTGGGTTCCTTGCTAATGCATACATCTTTTATGTACATGCCCAAGTTGACATGGCATTGGGAAGGTAATTTGCACTCCCTCCCTGAAGCAAATTATTGTAGTCATTCCCTTCAAAACAAAAGAAGCAAACTGTAGTCAGAAAATACTGTCACAACCCTACTAAAGGTACTTCGACATCGCAGGTACATGAATGTTACCCTGCTATATCTTGATGTCTATACTTGACACTCGCATGCATTTTGCAGGTTTGACGATGCTGTCTCCTCCATAGATAAGGCCAGGATAAAAGATCCGGGAAACACTCAATTGATAATTATGCATAACAAAGTGAAAGCTGTGGCTAGAGCACGATCCCTAGGGAATGAGCTCTTCTACTCCGGAAAATTTTCAGAAGCTTGCCTAGCTTATGGTGAAGGCCTCAAGCATCATCCCACAAATAAAGTCATGTACTGCAACAGGGCAGCTTGCTGGTTCAAGCTAGAGCAGTGGGAGAAGTCTGTTGAGGATTGCAATGAAGCTCTCAAGATTTACCCTAACTATACCAAGGCTTTGCTCAGGCGTGCAGCTTGCTATGGCAAGGTGGCATATATATTTTTTTCCCTGATCTTATCTTTTTCTTCCTTGACCTAGAGCTTGCAAAACTAACAAGTTATAGCATTTATTGCGTTTTTGCTGGTTAGATGGAGCGATGGGCAGAAATTCCCACCGCGCTGCCCCAATACCCCATTAACTTGGTAAAACTTTTTCTTCCCCTCTTTGTCTTCTACTGTATTAGGGATGACAGTTTGGGTTGTGGGTCTGGGCCACCCGCGGGTTTTAGACTGCAGTTGTTGCCTGTTGGTGGTCTTACTTCCAGGTGTCGCGATTTATAATTTATTAAAAATGTTAAATCCTTGGCAACGTATTTAATTTAGGGCTCCGTAAACCAAAAGCGATATTTACAGTAACATTATACCTGAGATCTCCAGATCAGAAGGTAAAAGTAGTAGAATCCGTGCATGCCTTGCTAATAACAACGGAAATGTACAAGGTCATCGGTGAATTGTGTAGGTCGCATGACGTCGCATGCGTCAATTCAATGTAGGTGACAAATATCATGAATTTTACAGCCTTTTTACCTTCCCATGATTCTTTCTTTCTCTCGACCTTCCCATGACAAAGGGAGATTCCTTATCAAAAAGAAACTCATGAATTATTCCGTGATGAAATTTGGTTGGATAATCTTTCAAACCTCTTGGACCAATCCGTTGTTACTGAGATTAGATCATCTTGTACGATTATTTTGCTTGAATGTGTTCATGTGCATGATCAGATATTTTCGGTAGGCTGGTGGTCCAAATACCGGAAACCTACAAAGGAGTAGTGAAGTATGTGCGAACGAAGCGCTGGCTTATCGATGCCGATGCGAGTGAGTTGCTGATCCTTGTTGCTTTGTCAGATAGCTGCAAGAAATTTCTTTCTGTTCCATTGATTCAGTTCTGTTTTCTCTTTGGTGACAGTAAGACTCATTTTATTATTGTGTTGATAGCACCGAGGACATCGATGAATCATCTGCTGAGGGGCTCTGTGGCGCGGTGAGCTACGCGAAGGCCAATGCAATGTTGATTCAGGTCCCAGTGTTAGGAACAACGAAAAAATTCTGGCGATTATCTGATAAAGCACTCAGGATCAGCAGGAAACTAGCATTGATACTGAAGAGCCACCACACAGTATGCAAGTACCTTACTGCTCCTTTGCAGGTGTCTAATGTTTGGATCAGCAGTACTGGGATTGTCAAGCTAAGGGGCATCAGTTTCACCAGTAAACACTTCAGCATCGAGCGTGTGCGAGATGATTACAAGCACCTCTCTAGGGTCTTACTGGCGTTGATTAGTATCTCAGGTGGGGATTTCACCAAATTGCCTCCAGACTAGAAGGAATTCGTCATGCTCTTGACGAGGAACACTTTGACAGTGCAAGATGAATTCTTAATTGTAAACAATTCTGCACTACTTCCCATGAAAAACCGGTAATTTTTTATTCGGATTAATTGTTTCTATGGCCACAAGATAATTTTATTATGAGTACATTTCATAAAACTACATTATTTGTGACCTTATATAAAAAATATAAATTTTGGTACCATTTTTTTAAAAAAAATACAACAATTCAGACACATTATATCATAGAACTATGACTTTTATGTTTGGCCCCACATGTCAGACACACAGTAAGATTGATTGTGAGACTGACAGGTGGAACAAGATATAAAAGTTATAGTTTCCTAAAATAGAAGGCTAAAATAGTTGTAGTTCTGAAATGCACATCAAAAGTATACTTTTATGATGAAGTATCATAAATAGTTGTAGTTTTCTGAAATTTACTTTTTATTATTTGTGTTTTTATCTATATTCACAGCACCGAGGTCTTCCTGATGTTATGCGACAAAATTAACAAAAACCTTGGTAAAACGAAGGACGGCCAAGTGAAGAAGAGGAGGATACTTTCTAAGCTCCCTTACGAGAAGGACTGGTTGGATACTGCCATTGCAAACACACAAATCAATCAGTGGGTTGTCAATGTCCAAAACAAATACGAAAGGACTCAGCACGATCAGCTGCGTCTAAATAGAAATGTGAGAAGCCACATGCATGACTATAGCGACGATGACATCGAGGAAATCTTATATTGTGAATGGCCAGAGCTACTCATGGAAATGGTGAAGGCGTTGCACGCGGAAGGTGAGCTCGAATGCACTGACATTCAAAACAAGTTCGGCTAGCTGTACTGCTGCAAAACAGATAGATCCTGTTGTATTTCATACGGTTGTTGTTTAGCTACTGCTAGTGTAGTATGTACACTGTGAATATTTGGCTAGTAGCTTTGTTCAGATATCTCAGTCTTAAGGTAAAGCTTGATCAGCTTTACAATACTTCCATCGTAAAAGGTTTATTGTCCAGTTACAATGGACTTCTTGTTGGCACTCGTATCTATCAAGTATTAAAGGTGCGTTTGATCAAGGATGCCTGTCATTCATCTTTGGAACTGTTACTTCGTAGATCAATTTCATTTAAGAAGTTTTCTCTTAGAGCGAGACCTGGCAATCAATATGTGCATGATAACTGGCTGAATACTACTCTTTTACTTTGTTCTGGTAGGCTTGTTCGTTTGAAAAATAAATAAATAAAAAAGGATCTTATGGGAGGATGGTAAACCAATGTAGTTGTTCTACACTTGTGGAAACACATGTAATTGTTCTGAGAAAATTCATACTGTCCAAGTTCATACTTATTTCTGTACATGAACATATTTCAGTATTCCTTGATGACATAGAATCACCAAGAACTTAAAAGTGATGGTACAGGAACACTACATAAACAACAATAATTTTCTGTTGTGCAGTAAATATTAGGAGACCTGCAGAACTGGCCTATCAGCAGAAACTATGTTCCTCGTGTTGAACTAAACACAAGTTCTGCTTGATGACCATCAGTAAACGTACAATGTGACAAGCAGAGTTGGGGACGCCCAGTTCATCCGTTGCAGAAAGGGTGTCTGCCCTGCACATTGGCTTCCAGCTCCTGATGGTCCATGCGTGGGCAAGTTCATAGCGCAATGGCAAATGCTTGCCTGCTTCATTCAGATTCAGACTTGCAAACGGGCTCAGGGCCACTTCATGTTGCTGTGAATCACCTGATGTCTCGCCAGAATTAACGATAGAAAGACAAATATCTCGTGTCATGCCTATTCGAGGTTTCTCGTATACGCTGGTGCGCTCGCCGCCGCGGCGCTGAATCATCTCGCTTTGGCTCGGTCCACCCGGCCTGGACCTCGGAACTCCGCCATGGCGCCGAGTGAGTGGCACTGGCACATGCCCTGTCTAACGACATCTCGAGAACTTGTGGCTTGGGGAGAGGATATTGGGACGAGGCTCGCGATTCGGGCGGCGGCGGACGGGCGGCCGGAGGACGAGGCGACGGCTCTCGACGGGGGAGACGGAGAGGTTACTGAAGAAGCCGGACACTTTGACCAGGCCAGGGGGTTTATTGCAAAATATCGGGATCGTGATTATCAAGGCCTCCTTTGGAACGCAGGAATTTTACAGGAATCGTACAGGAATTTCACAAGAACAGTTCAATTTCACAGGAAAAACGCAAGAAAGGAAAATTTTTCTTCTAATCCAAACGAGTCCTAAGTGTGATCCCAAAATTTACACTTACCCTCCTAATTTGGATCGCGATTAACAGTCGCGATCCAAAGGGGTTATATGCTAATGTCTCTGCCGGTGGCGGCATGAATCCGGCCACACAGCTCAATCTGAAAGCGGAGCGGGCCTGCCTGCTTTCCTACTAGGCCCGCCCTACTAAAAACGACATTGCGGCCACCTGCTCAATTGTTGGCGGCACGAAGTGGGCGCGCCACTGGGCCCGCTGGGCTTTGCGAACGTGACCACAATAGCCCGCAAACAGTCGCTTCGCCCGCATAACCTGCTCCAGCCTCCACTCGAGCACCCCGCGCCGCCACCCTGGTACCGCCGCGCCGGCCGCCATGGTCTGGCTGTGCCGCGGCTCGACGACAACGGCAAGGACCTCCCCCGCGTACAAAGGACCCAGCACACCTCACACCATCCCCTGCAAGCGAACAAGGTCGGCACGCCGGACGCCGCCCCTTCCGCCGTCCGCGCCGCCGCCCCCGTCAACGCACACGACGAGCTACGACAGGCGACAGCGGCGCAGCACACTGTCCCGTACGCGACGCCGTTGCCTGCCCATTGCCCACACCACGCGCGCCACACCATCAGGGCATCAGGGCACTATTTCTGCCCGCTGTCGTGTTTCTACTCAATTCGAGCACATATCTTCATTACTCTTTTTGTTTCATGTCCGATGGTTGGGTCAAGTTGTTGTTTCAATGTTTGATGCATGAAGCTTGGTGATGTTTTTCTTGTTTGATTAATAATTTAATTTGAATGTGCAATCTGTATTCTGTAGCCGATGAAAGTTCTTCAGATATACATGTGCATTAGTGGTTGCTTGGCCACGAGAATTTTTCAGAATACATGCATTAGTGGATGCATGCTTGAACATTCTAAGATCGATCATAATGCGTGAACATTCAGGCGTCCTGACCGCAGCAGCAAGCACCGTGCAGGCTCTGGCCAAGCGGGTTACGCGGACACTTGCGATGCCCGTGAAACCACGAACCAAACGTACGTCCACTAAACCCACCGGACCGTAGTGGACAGCGTTTGCGGATTAGTGAGCTACCGTTAATCCCGCCGAGTTATTTAGCGGACAAAGCGGCAGCTGGCGAGCAGCCCACTGCCCTGCCCCACTTTCAGGCTGACACACAGCGAAGCCCCGCCGCCGCTCACGTTCGAGCAGGCTCACGTGCTCGTCCCCATGCCCGCGGCACGCAGTCTTAGCTCGCGCGGAGGATGTGCCGCTCGTCGTCGCCGGCGACGGCAGGGTGTCGTGGCCCGATGCCCAGATTCGGCGGCCGACGATGCTGCCTGCGCGGAGGTTACGCTCTGGGGCGCCACCGCGTTCTGGGCGTCGTCCTTCTTCCCGGAGGTCTCTGATCCCATGACGCTTTCACTAGACACGGGTTATGACCAATGCCATCAGGTGTTCATCCAATTGCGGTTGGACTGGTTGGATACCGACATCGCAACTGCACAGATCAATCACTGGGTTGCTAATGTTCACAAGCAATACCAAAGGACTCAGCTCGACCAGATGCGACCTGCGATTCAACAGACGACAACAATGAGGAGATCCTGTACTGTGAATGACCAGATTTGCTAATGCAAATGGTGAATATGTTGCACGTTGAAGGTGAGCTGACGTTCAAAACAAGTTCGGCTAGCTGTCCTTCTGCAAAACAGGTATACATCTTGTATTACATTTAGCTACTGGTACTATTCACTCCCTCCGGATTTTTATTGTTGACCTTAGGACATGATTGCTAGTTCAATTTTTAACTAATCATCTTGTCTGAACGTCAACAAAAAAATCGGAGGGAGTACATTGTGAATTATTAGGTTTGTTGCTTCGTTCAGTTATCTCAGTCTGAAGGTAAATCTCGATCAGCTTTACAAATTACTATTGTAAAAGGTTTAGTGTCCAGTTACAAGGGAATTGTTGTCGGTACTTTGAATATATTAAGTGTGCATCGATCAGTGATGCCAGCCATTTTTGTTTTATATAATTAAGGATGCAAGTCACTGATCCATTGAAGTTGTAACTGCTACTTCATAAATAAATTTATTTAAGAACAAGACCTGGTAACCAGTCTTCGCATGATAACTGGCTGAATACTCCTTTACTCTGTTTCAGTGTGAAATAAATAAATAAAAAGGGATCTTATGGGAGAGTGGTAAACCAATGTAGTTGTTCTACACTTCGAAAAAAATATACTTGTTCTAAGAAAATTCATATTCATTGCAAAATACCAAGTTCATGTTGATGACAAGCTTCCAAGTTCATGCTATTCAAAACGGAGGGAGTGTGTAGGATGAAACATATTTTTGCAAATAATAATTTAATTCTAAAATTAACTCTAAAATACTATCTAGTTGTTTGAAAGATTGTTAATACTAACCTCCTTTCACAAATACTTGGCAATTTTGACTTTTACTATTCATACTTTGACTGACAATAATTTGCTAAATATTTGATTACCGACACTGGCACTTGTATCAGTATACTAGTAGCAAAAGATACTTCAAGCAAGTATTTTATTTCTATTCAATTGCCAAAAAAGATACACAAAAGACGAGCGGTCAAATGATGAGTAAAAAAGTCAAAATTGCCAATTATTTGTGAACGGAGGTTAGTATTATTTTGGACTGTAAAAGTCCTCTAGATTATAGTTGGATGTGGTCACCCTTCATTTAAAATGTATCTCCACTAATTACTCTAGTTTCATAAGCTTGTTGGTGGTTGTTTCCATCAAACAATTTTTGCAAGCTTGTTCATGCTATTCAAACGGAGGGAGTATGTGTGTAGGATGAAACATTTTTGCAAATAATATTTTATTTCTAAAATTATCCCTAAAATACTAGCTAGTTCCTTTAAAAGATTGTTGATTATTATTCCGGACGGTAAAAGTCCTCTAAATTTTAGTTAGATGGTGGTCACTCTTCATTTAAAATGTTCTCTTCACTAATTACTCTATTTTCATAAGCTTGTTGGTAATTGTTTCCATAAAACAGACAAAGCTTTTTTGTGTTCCAAAAAAGATCATTTCCTTCAAACCATTCAGTAGAAACTTCATAATCACGTGTTGTATCAGTATTGGTAACTCAAACTCTATAGAAACTAAATATGCATGACGGACTTGTAGAAATTGGACGAGCTCATGTGGAATTTCTGCAAATTAATTTAGTATTTGAAACTTCAAAACTACTATTTCCCCTAGAGGACCTGAATGGTCAACTCAAGTCAAGCATAGTAGCGTACGGCCTCCTTTTCTTTCTCCTCCACTTCCAGGAGGTTTCCCTTCCCTCATCAATCATCATCAGCTCCCTCGCTTTAGCTCGCCAGATAAAGAAGTGCAGAAATAGACAAGAAGCCGCATAGAGTGAAGGAAGAGGAAGAAGAGCTTGAACAAGGTTGGGAAAGCAGGGATCCTCCATGGGAAACGTCCTCAGGTGCTTCAAGGGAGAGGACGACCATGCCGGCGGTGACCACTACCCCTACTACCGGCCAACCTCCAGGCCCCACTACCAGCCGCCGCCCTACAGTCATGGTCAACCTTCAGTCGCTCCTCCTCGGTCTCACCAGCAGGCTCTAGGCCCCCATGGCGTCACGGCAGCCACTGTCGGCGTCCCTCCCCAGGATCAGTACATCATCAACTTCAATTCCACATCCATGGTAACATATAGTGTTCGTTCCTTCCATTTTTCCTTTGTGTCTGTACTGTGCCTGTGCTTCTTTAGACACTGCAGACTTCAGCTTTTCATGCTTCTAGTTCAAAGTTTTGCTATTTAATTTGTAAAATATTGAACCATGGTCCAATCTGTTGTTATTGAGGCCAGAGTAACATGTTCAGTTTCGTGTGCATGATTGAGTATTTTCGACAGGCTGCTGGTCCAAATTTGGGACACCTGCAGGGGAGCACAGAGGTACATGGCAATACAGTGATAGCTCCCCAGGATCAATGCAAGTGAGTTGTTGATCCCTGTTGTATATAATCATGAGAAATTTCCCTCTGATCCATGGATTCATTTTGTTAGTTGTTTCTATCCTTCACAGCACGGAGGACATCGACGAGTCCTCTGCCGAGGGGCTTTGTGACGCGGAGAGCTATGCCAAGGCCAATGAAATGCTAATCCAGGTCCAGGTATCAGGAACAACGAAAACATTCTGGCGATTATCTGACGAAGCAACCAGGATCAGCAGAAAACTTGCATTGATACTCAAGAGCCAGCACTCGGTGGGCAAGTACCTTGCTGCTCCTCTGCAGCTGTCCAATGTCTGGATCAGCAGTTCCGGGAGTGTCAAGCTAAGGGGGGCACGTTTCAGTAGTAAACGCTTCAGCTTCAAGCGTGTGCGAGATGACTACAAGGATCTCTCCAGGGTCCTGCATTCGTTGATTCGGATCTCTGGTGGCGATATCACCAAATTTCCTCCGGATTACAAGGAATTCCTCACCATTTTGGTGAGCGACACCCTTACGACGAAAGATGAGTTCTTGATCGTCAACAATCCTGCATTGCTGCCCATGTCAAACCGGTAATAATAAGCATTTTTTTCAAAATTTTAAAATGTCTGTATTTGTGGCCACAAACTCATTTTTGCTTATTATGCTGACAGCACAGAGGTCTTCCTGATGCTATACGATAGAATCGTCACATACTTTGGCCATACCAAGGCCGGCAAAGCAAAGAGGAAGAAGATACTATCT
Organism: Eragrostis nindensis; assembly: GCA_012490785.1. Lineage (NCBI taxonomy): Eukaryota > Viridiplantae > Streptophyta > Magnoliopsida > Poales > Poaceae > Eragrostis > Eragrostis nindensis. The sequence continues at coordinate 129,394 of JAAXCT010001093.1, read as the reverse complement.
AAGCTCCCTTACAAGAACGACTGGCTGGACACTGCCGTTGCAAATACAAAGATCAATCAGTGGGTTGTCAATTGCCATAAACAATACCAAAGGACTCAGCACGATCTGATGCGGCTCAACAGAAATGTGAGAAGCCACTTGCGTGAGTACAACGACGACAACATTGAGGAAATCTTGTACTATGAATGGCCAATGCTGCTCATGGACATGGTGAAGATGTTACACATGGAAGATGAGCTGCAACGCACTGACATTCAAAACAAGTTCGGCTAGTTGTAGTTCTACTTGAATTGATCTATCTGGTATATGAGTGTGAGTGGGTCAGAAGATCTCTCCTGTCCTTGTATTTTGTTTTTCTCTTATCCTTGTGTGTGTGTGTGTGTTTCGTTCATCTTTCTTTCCTTTTTTTTTTCAGGTACTTAAGATCCAAAAAGTAACATATTTGTGAAAAATCCATGAAACCTTTTGTAACACTCTCGAAAGCACAGGTGCATTGCAGTCGCGTACAAATTGAACGGAATCATGTGAAATTTCTACAAATTAAATTACTTGAAAATTACCTAGTTCCCAACTAGAGCTGAATGGTAAACTGAAGCCAAGCTTTTGCGCGGCCTTTCTTGCCGGGTTCCGTAGAGTCTGCGGATGAAGGTCACGGTCTAGTCTCCTTTTCTTTCCTCTCCACTTGCAGGAGGTTGGGTCCCATGGAACCTTTCTTTACCTTTCCCTTCACTCGGCAGCCCAACAAGTGCAGAAGAAGGCAAGCAGCATCACAAAGAGTGAGTGAGTGAGTGACCAAAGAAGAGGCTGAAGTATCTTCAGTGCTGTTGAGATTTATGGGCTTTTAAGCCCACAATAATGATATCCTATTTAGTCTAGGCCCATAATTAATGCATTAATGTTTTAGTCTCACATGGGATTCCTATCATTAATTGACTCAATTTATTAGGTGGATTTCCGGTTGATCTCCTATAGAAGTTGAGAGAGCTAGTGGCGAGCCACACGCGCGCGCGCGCCGCCGCCGCCGCCGAGCCGAGCCGAGCCGTGCATATTAAAACGGCGCGTCACAGATGGATCGATGCCTTTTCGTTGCGAAGGAGTCGCGCCTGTTCGTTCGTACGAATGCGCCGCGCCTGTTCGTTCGAAGGGTCGCATCTGTTCCCGTCTCAGATGGACCGACGTCCTTTCGCGAAGGAGTCGCGTCTGTTCGCGTTTCTATATATATGCCCCTTCCATACGCCTGAATGGTTGGCTTACTCGCTCTCGCATTCCATACTTCCGCTCGCTGTTGCCTTCGAAGACTTCTCCGTCCCGGACTTCTGCGCGCACAGATTCTGGGAGAGCAGGCCTCCAGAACCCCCGATCCGCAAGAGACATCTGCCGGGTGTGCGGGCGATCAGGTTTTTGGGGAGCGACAACGCGACTGCTCGCTTTCGATCGACTTCTTCCCGGAGCGCGGCGGTTCTGCACTGCGTACATCGTCCTGCATCGACTAAGATCGACTACATCGAACACACTCAAGAACAATGGTTCTTGGGAATGGATCTTCCAGCGCCTCCGGCGCAGGATCTTCCGCTGGGTACGTTCCTAACTTTCTTTTCAGTTTGTTCATCGCTATCACCTTATTGGGGAATTAATTAGGAAACTGCCTAATTTCTTAACAATCCAAAAACCTAATATTAGGCAATTTTCCGTTAGCAGTTTTGCTGCTGCACTGAAACCAAACGCTTTTGATGGGTCTTCCTATAAGAGATGGCGTGCTCAGATGGTCCTGTGGCTTACAGCAATGAACTGCTATCACGCCGCGAACGGTAAGCTAGAACAGTTCACTCCAGAGGAGGAGGAACGGTTCAATATGGCTGATAATCTGTTCAAAGGCGCGTGATTAGCGCTCTTGCTGATAAGTATAAGGGTTCATATATCACGTGCACCTCTGCGAAAGAAATATAGGATGCTCTGGACGCTAAGTTTGGTGTTTCTGATGCCGGTAGTGAACTGTATATCATGGAGCAGCTTTTTGACTACAAGATGGTTGAGAACCGTTCTGTAGTTGAACAAGCTCATGAGATTCAGGCTTTGGCAAAAGAACTCGAACCGTTTCCATGTGTGTTGCCTGACAAGTTTGTGGCTGGCGGTATTATCGCTAAGTTGCCATCAACTTGGAGGGATTTTGCTACCCAACTGAAACACAAGAGACAGGAGTTTAGCGTGTCTGAACTCATTGGGACTCTTGATGTTGAGGAAAGGGCGAAAGTAAAAGACACACGTGGAAAGAGCGTAGGAGAACCTTCTAGTGTTAATATGGTGCGAAAGGTTACTTCATCAAAGAAGAAGAAGAAGGGGGCTGAGAAGCCTACAAACAACCACTTTTAAGAAGAAAAAGACAAAGAAGGTGGCTGCTTTGTTTGCGGGAGCACTGAGCATTGGGCAAGTGCGTGCCCAGACCGCAAAGTTAAGCAAGAGAAGAAATCTGCAAACTTGGTCATTAGCGAGACTGGAGGGACTCCTGGGTACGGTAATTCTACACCCATTGTCTTTTCTGTCTGTCAAACACCTGAGTGGTGGATTGATACTGGGGCTAATGTACATGTGTGTGCTGATATCTCTTTATTTTCTTCTTATCAGCCCGGAGTGACAGGAGACTTGTTGATGAGAAATGGGTCACATGCTCGTGTTCTTGGTGTTGGTACGGTCATTCTGAAGTTTACTTCGGGGAAGACGGTGCTATTGAAGCACGTGCAGCATATCCCCTCAATCAAAAAGAATCTTATTAGTGGCTCTCAATTGTGTCGAGATGGTTATAAAATAGTTCTCGAGTCTAATAAATGTATACTTTCTAAGTATGGAACATTTATTGGAAAGGCTATGATTGCGGAGGCTTGTTCCGCTTTTTTTTACTTGACAATGTTTGTAATAAGGTTGTGAATAATATTCTTACTTCGAATGAGTCGAATGTTTGGCATTCACGACTTTGTCACATTAACTTTGGTTGTATGACGTGGTTAGCAAAACTGAATTTAATCCCGAAATTTGACATGGTCAAAAGTTCTAAGTGCCATGCTTGCGTGCAATCTAAGCACCTCGCAAGCCTCACAAGGCTGCGGAGGCGAGGAACTTAGAGGCTTGAGAACTTGTTCATTCCGATCTATGTGAGATGAATGACGAATTGACTAGAGGTGATAAAAGATACTTCATGACTCTCATAAATGATTGTACTAGATATTGCTATGTGTATCTGCTAAAACCCAAAGATGAAGCTTTGCATTACTTTAAAATCTATAAAGCTGAAGTAGAAAACCAACTAGAGAGGAAGATTAAACGTTTAAGGTCTGATCGTGGTGGAGAATACTTTTCTAATGATTTTCTGAATTCTGCGTGGAACATGGTATTATTCATGAGAGGACACCGCCTTACCCACCTCAATCCAATGGGATTGCTGAGAGAAAGAACCGGACTCTAACTGATTTGGTTAACGCCATGTTAGAGACAGCGGGTCTTTCTAAGGAATGGTGGGGTGAGGCGATTTTGACAGCATGTCATGTCCTGAATAGAGTTCCCACAAAGGATAAAGAAATCACACCATTCAAAGAATGGCATAAGAAAAGATTAAATCTCTCATATTTGCGTACTTAGGGTTGTTTGGCCATGGTGAATGTGCCAATCAATAAGAAACGCAAACTTGGACCTAAAACTGTTGATTGCATCTTCGGGGTTATGCTATGAACAGCGTGGGTTACAGATTTTTGGTAGTAAAATCTGGAATACCTGACATGTTGGTCGGTACAATTTTGGAGTCCAGAGATGCTACATTCTTTGAGAGTGAATTTCCTTTCAAAAATGCACCTAGCACATCTAGTCATGAATCTACATTACCCCATGAGCATTTCATTCCGATAACACAAATGAGGAACACTCTGTGCACATTCCAGAGGAGGATGACAATCTAGTCACCCGTAAGGGTAAGAGACAAAGGACTGCAAAGTCTTTTGAAAATGACTTTATTGTGTACCTCGTGGATGACACTCCCAGAACCATTGAAGAGGCACTTTCATCTCCCGATGCTGACCTTTGGAAGGAAGCAATAAGGAGTGAAATGGATTCAATCATGTCTAATGGTACTTGGGAGCTGGTCGAGCGTCCTTACGGGTGCAAACCTATAGGATGCAAATGGGTGTTCAAGAAAAAGCTTAGGCCTGATGGTACGATTGAGAGGTACAAGGCAAGGCTTGTGGTGAAGGGATATTCACAGAAAGAGGGTGAAGATTATTTTAACACCTACTCACCTGTTGCTCGTTTGACCACGATTCGAGTATTACTTTTCCTGGCAGCCTCACGTGGTCTTCTCGTCCATTAGATGGACGTTAAGACAGCTTTCCTTTATAGAGAGTTAGACGAGGAGATCTATATGGATCAGCTGGATGGGTTTGTAATAGATGGTCAAAAGAGTTTGGTGTGTAAGTTACTGAAATCCCTGTATGGCCTCAAACAAGCTCCTAGGCAATAGCACGAGAAGTTCGAAAGGACTTTGATATCGGCTGGCTTTGTTGTGAATGAAGCCGACAAATGTGTGTACTATCGGTATGGTGGGGGCGAGGGAGTCATCCTGTGTCGATACGTTGATGACATACTGATCTTTGGGACCAACTTTAATGTGATTAAGGAGATCAAGGGCTTTCTGTCCAACAACTTTGAGATGAAGGATTTGGGAGTAGCAGATGTTATTCTTAACACCAAGCTACAAAGAGAAGGCAATGGTGGGATTACTCTTTTGCAATCTCACTACGTGGAGAAGATCCTGAGTCGCTTTGGGTATAGCGATATTCAATCTGCTTACACGCCTTATGATCCTAGCGTGCTATTAAGGAAGAACCAAAGAATAGCAAAGGATCAATTGAGATATGCCCAAATCATTGGTTCGCTTATGTACCTGGCTAGTGCTACAAGGCCTGATATCTCGTTTGCTGTGAACAATTGAGCCGGTTTGTGTCAAAACCGGGAGATGATCACTGGCGAGCTCTTGAGAGAGTAATGCGTTATCTTAAAGGTACTATGAGCTATGGCATTCACTATTCTGGATACCCTAAAGTACTAGAAGGATATTGTTATGCAAACTGGATATCCGATGCTGATGAGATGTACGCCACTAGTGGATATGTGTTTCTACTTGGAGGTGGCGCTGTTTCCTGGAAGTCTTGCAAGCAGACTATCTTAACGAGGTCTATTATAGAAGCAGAACTTACAGCTTTGGATACTGCCGGCATTGAGGTCGAGTGGCTTCGTGATTTCCTTATAGATTTACCGGTGGTTGAAAAACTAATACCGTCTATCTCCATGAACTGTGACAATCAAACAGTGATAGTCAAAGTGAACACTTCAAAGGATAACATGAAGTCGACAAGGCATGTAAAAAGGCGATTGAAATCTGTCAGAAAATTGAGAAACTCCGGAGTTATTTCGTTGGACTATGTCCATACGTCTAAAAATCTGGCAGATCAATTTACCAAGGAACTATCACGTAATGTGATAAACAGTGCATCAAGTGAGATGGGTCTGATACCCACTTGATAGGCTGTCATAGTGATAACCTGTTCTATACGATCGGAGATCCCGTGAAGTAGAATGGTGAAACAAGCTAGTGACAGCTTGAGAGGAAAGACCCTTGATTGGTCTATCTCAGATGTACTTCTTTCCTAAGAGAACTGTAAGGCAGGATGGTTTATTAACCTTATTGTGTTCTAGTGGCTTATGAGAAGCAAAGATATTGTCCTACAGGATATCTTTAATGAACACACCTATATGAGTTCGACTGCTAGTCACAGTCTATGAAATGGTGGGGATCTCTAGATACTCATGAATAGGCCAGAAGTGTGACTTATATGCTTCAAACAGAGGGGATGCTTTTGGCAACCTAGTATCGGTAAAGGACTTAGGCAAAACCTTCTTCGCACAAAACTGACAATTCAAGGCATAGTCCATTGCTCAGTTGTGAATAAGGCGTAACCTCTGTTCTAGATAGAAGTTCAACTTAACAGTCTCCATTGAAACACCGGTATATCAAACGAGAGGAAGGTAATTTAAGTGCATTCCTTATAAGCTCTAGACTTGGTGGGGATTGTTGAGATTTATGGGCTTTTCAGCCCACAATAATGATATCCTATTTAGTCTAGACCCATAATTAATGCATTAATTGTTTAGTCCCACATGAGATTCCTATCATTAATTGACTCAACTTATTAGGTGGATTTCCGGTTGATCCCCAAGAGAAGTTAAGACAGCTAGTGACGAGCCACACGCGCGCGCGCGCCGCCGCCGCCGCCCGCCAGCCGAGCCGAGCCAAGCCAGCCGTGCCGTGCCGTTGCGTGGCGTGGCTGGCTGGCGGGCGAGGCGATGGCGTGGCGGGCGCGTCCGTCCGTTATGAAAGTTTTGATATATTAAAACGGCGCGTCACAGATGGATCGATCGTTTTCGTTGCGAAGGAGTCGTGCCTGTTCGTTCGTACGAATGCTCCGCGCCTGTTCGTTCGAAGGGTCGCATCTGTTCCCGTCTCAGATGGACCGACGTCCTTTCGCGAAGGAGTCGCGTCTGTTCGCGTTTCTATATATATGCCCCTTCCATACGCCTGAATGGTTCGCTCACTCACTCTCGCATTCCATACTTCCGCTCGCTGTTGCCTTCGAAGACTTCTCCGTCCCGGACTTCTGCGCGCACAGAATCTGGGAGAGCAGGCCTCCGGAACCCTCGATCCGCAAGAGACATCTACCGGGTGTGCGGGCGATCAGGTTTTTGGGGAGCGACAACGCGACTGCTCGCTTTCGATCGACTTCTTCCCGGAGCGCGGCGGTTCTGCACTGCGTACATCGTCCTGCATCGACGAAGATCGACTACATCAAACACACTCAAGAACAATGGTTCTTGGGAATGGATCTTCCAGCGCCTCCGGCGCAGGATCTTCCGCTGGGTACGTTCCTAACTTTCTTTTCAGTATGTTCATCGCTATCACCTTATTGGGGAATTTCTGGATTAAATTAATTAGGAAACTGCGTAATTTCTTAACAAGTGCTGCTAGGGATCCTCCATGGGAAACGCCCTCAGGTGCTTCGAGAGCGAAGAACACCATGCCGACGGTGATCACTACCCTTACTACCGTAGCCCAACCTCCGGGCCCTGCCTCGTGTTGCAGTCCGGAATTGATGATCAGCCCGCGACTGCTATGCCGCCAGATCATTGGAAGGTCCTAGGTCCCTATGGCGTCATGGCGGACACCGCCGGCGTCGCCGCCCATGATCACTACATCCTCAACTTCAAATCCACATCCATGGTAACGCACACTGTTCTAGTAGTGTTCTTCCTTTTTCCTTTCCCGTTGTGACGCTGCTTGTTTAGACACCGCAGACTGGAGCTGTTGGTGCTTTTACTTCCAAATGTATAGCCATTTCATTTTGCAAAATGCTGAATCCTTGAAGACGTATTTAGCTCCACAAGAAGTGTCACTGAAGCTGAAATTTTACCTTATCCGGATAAAAGATTTTGATCATTTTTTAGTAGTCAAATCCATGTGTTCTAGAAATCTTTCTCTACTTTAGGCCTGAAGTATGAGGAAGAGGAACCTCTAAGTCTAAGCCTGTGACCTTCGCAAGGTAAGAGATATTCTTAGAAGAGAAAAAAATGTCAAGAGATCATTTCTGGAAAATAAACTCATAGGTCCATAAAAGCTCCATAGTACAGAAGTAATATTCTGCATTGAAATTTGGTGCGGGACACGCGACGGCGGGGCTACCTGAGGCCCGCGGCGGCGGCGCGAGCGTGCGCCGGCAACGATGGCCGGCGCCGGATATTTACAGAACACCCCCCGGTTTGGATCGCGAATATTGATCGCGATCCAACTGCAGAAACACCCTTTATTTGGATCGCGACTATTAATCGTGATTCAAATTAAGGGTTTATTTGAAAATTACATCACTCGCGGTCCTAATGTTTGCGAAAAGAACCCTGGTTCAGTCACCTGGCTTTCCCCGCGGCGGCTCCCCTCCCTTCCTCACGCAGTGCCGCCACCGCAGTTCTCGTCCGCCTCGCGATGTCCCGTCCCACCGAACCCACGCCCAATCCCTATCACCAGCAAGCTCCCAGCTCATCTGACTTCCCTAGAAAAGACAAAAATGGTGGAGCACAGGCGCGGGATTCGTCGCACGAGCAACCGCGGCTCAGGCTGCCTGACATGGCAGCCGCATTCTTGGAGCTCGGTAACCGGCCATGGCGGTTTGTCCTGGACGTGGACGGACATGTATGCTTGCAGGTATGGAGCTGCACATGATGCTTGGTGAAACTAACGCGTGCTCAGAAGCCCTGCTTCATGACGCCCAACTTTCGATGGGTGGTGTCAAAAAAAAAATTTCGATGGGTCAGAAATTTCATTAGCGATTTGTGACGTGTGGTTCTTGACTAATCAGTGGAAATAGTTTGGTTATATTCTGCCATTTGCAATCAAGCAGCAACAATCCACATTGTGGTGCCAACTGCTATTTATGCCTACCTTTTAAAAACTGCTATATATGCCCCTCTCTCTCCTCAATCTCATAGATTTTTGACTTGGAACATTTAGGCCCCGTTTGGAACGCAGGAATTTCACAGGAATTTTACAGGAATTTCACAGGAAACAGTTCAATGCCCGCAGGAATGGAGATGGATTCCTCCATTCCAAACGGGGCCTTAAACTGAATATACAACTCAATGACATGACTTTTCATGTTCTCCCAAATACCCTCATTTTGGTTTCCCAAAAAAAAAACTTTCATTTTTCTTTTGCTCTTGCTGGTTGTGGCTTAAGAGTTGTGAGCCATCACTACTCGACACCATGTGGAATACTTGCTAGTATTTGTTGGGGAAATAATTTATCTGATTACAGTGTGTTCATGCAATTTAAATGAAACTTTTTTGCATGCCTGAATATGATACTCCATAGTGCCAATAATTTGCAGAGAGCATGGAAGAACCCAACAATACAGCATTCCATGATGTGAATTAAAAGAAAACGCAACATCACCGATTATAGTAGTTCACAATCATGTTCAGTCATTTGGATTGACCAATGACAAATCTCGTAGTCGTAGCTGGAAAAGCGTCTGAAACTGCAAAAATCCGGAGGAAATGAGTTGTTCACTGCCATGACCATGTCCGTTTGGTGAAGCCAGGAGTTTTCTCCGTGTGTTACAAAAATCTTGATCAAGTTCCCTGCCAGGCTGCCTTGCCATCCCATGTCCAGTGGAAGCTGGCGAGTGAGACCGGCTTAAGTTGGAGCTTTTCACTTGGATAACGGGATTGTGAATTGTGATCTTGATCGAACCTAGTGCAGGCCCCCGAGCCAGTTATCCATGGGCCACCTTAAGCAGCCTCTCGCAGTGGGCTCTCAATTTGCAGCTCAAAGAAACTCGCTGGTCTTCTGATCCAAACTACACCCGGCCCAAAAAAAAGGTGGCATTTGGATCGTTGATGGAGTCTGATAGACTTCCTCAAAAAAAAAGGAAAAAGGAAAGCAAAAAAAAAAGAGCAATAGCTAGACAAATGCGTGAGAGGGTGTTGGCACATGACTTTGTTCTCTCCGTGTCCTTGACTACCCAAGAATTAAAGTTGTCTTCTTCCATCTGCCGATAAACGCTCTACGTCGCACCCGGCTCGGTCAAGGTCAACTGATACTTGTACAATGGATTCATCGGGCAATGATAAAAAAGAACTTACACCTAAAATATAGTGGCTGAATAAACAATTCCAACTACCCTGAAACTCAGAGTAGATCCCCTTTAAGATCAAACAATTCCACGAATTGAGTATGACTGTATGTGTGATAGCATCTACTATTCTGTGGTCATTTTCTATTTTATTGTATCAATGCACTCAGTAGATATGGAAATATGACGCTACAATTTCAAGACAGATTAACACAAAATGTTTTCCAGTTTCCAATCTAAATACATGGATTTGTATTAAATGCTCCTACCAGTTGTTGATCCACGTGATTAATTAGAATATTCGAAACCTTGATCATTAGCTTGGTATTAATCCCTCTGCAGCCCATCCAGCCCCAAAGCCCAAGGCCACAATCCAAACAGGGTATTTTTTTTTTTTTGACTGTCAAACCGGGGGGGGGGGGGGGGGGGGGGTTTTAAATCCCCACCTGATTTCCATTAAAATTTAATGGTTGCCCAAGTCTGCTCGGAACATGTATAGAGTAGTTTTACATGGAAGAAAGATTACTAGAGGCTACATAATTACAGAAAATATTTTACACCATTCTTCTGGGATATTAGTATCAGCACAGGGTAGTCTGCAGCGCCACAAGAATGCTTCTTCTTTACACGCTGTCAGTAGTCGGGGAATGGACGCTTCCTGAGGCTGGAAAACGACCTCGTTTCTATGCTTCCAGAGCTGCCAGCAACAGAGGTGCAGGAAGCTATCATAGTGAGTAGCAGGGACATGGGATGGATGTTCGATATCCCCAGGTGAACTGACAGAGACTGCTCCTGTGAGTGTGAAGCCGATACGATGTCAGAATTGTTGTGCGAAGGGGCACCGAAAGATAAGATGGTCAGGTGTCTCAGCAGAGCAGAAGCAAATATCACAATCGGCCTCGTCAACCACATGCTTCGTGAGCAGGTTAGACTTGCACTGCACTCGCCCTTGGACCAGCAGCCACATGAAGAACTGAACCCGCGGAGGAGTACAGTTTTTCCATCCAAACAGGGTATTGACCAACACCAACACAGGGTATTGACCAACACCAACAACAAACAGTGAGAGCTTGTGCCCCCCGCGTCCGTCGCGTCCACCATGTCCTGCGCCGGCGACTGCTGCAAATGCATCTGCGCTCTCCTCTCGGTGCTCTTCTCCGCCGGCGTCGTGGTGCTCATCTACTGGGCCATCTTCCAGCCGCACCACATCCGCGCCACCGTCGACTCCGCCGCCCTCTCCAACCTCACCGTCTCCAACAACGCCTCCACCGCCACCGTCTCCTACAGCCTCGCTGTGAACCTGAGCCTCTACAACCCCAGCGTCCGCGTCAACATCTACTACGACGCCGTCGACGCCCGGCTCCGGTTCCGCGACGCCGTCCTCAGCCCCCCGGCCACCACTGCGTCGCCGGCCGAGTTCTACCAGCGCCGGAAGACCGGCGATGTCGTGAGGCTGGGGTTTGATGGGATGGGCGGCGTCGGGGTCGCCGGCGACGTCGCGGCGGAGCTGGAGAAGGAGGTGAGGGATCAGGGGGCCACGGCGGTGAGCCTGGAGCTGGACGTGAACGTGCGCGTCAGGTACGTGTTCAGGCTCTTCAAGCTACGGCAGAAGCCCAAAATACGGTGCTGGCTGAGCATTCCGGTCAAGGCGGAAGGAAGCGGCAGCGGCGCCGTCGTTGGGGGTGTTCTGGAGTCCGGCGACCGGTGCAGGGTCAAGTACTGATCTGCAGGAACGGTGGTTGAGTTGAGTTGAGTTCAGTTCTGGCGTCTAGCTCGGTTGCTTGATGGTTTGCTACATTTGTTTCTTTACTGTTACAAAATAGTTGGTTGTTTCTGCACACCAAGAATCGTTGCTCAGCTATTTGATTATGCATTGAGTTGTAATAAACCATGTCATTCATGACAGTCCAAGTACTGGTTCGTCAATCGATTTGTGGCCCGCCGTTGCTGTGACTCGAGGCAATTGGAATGGAAGAATATGGTTTTGTTGAGCGCCACTTGACGAATAGTTTTTGCTGCTTGGTCAAAAACAATCTTTGATTCTCGGTGGTGCTGACTATCTTTGATTGACGGCTCCACACACGGCGGCCGAAATTTTGCAGCAGGGAAACAAAACAGTCAGCCTTGTGAATAGCTAGGCGCGCGTTGTGAATTGGCGCGAGCTCGATCGTCATTCAAATTCCAGAGGTTCGGCCGGCCACTCGTGAGTCGCGACGGGTCCCTTCCGGCATGCTAACTCAAGCAGCGTTTCCAAGCATCCGGTCCCATATGATCGATTCTGAGCCCAAAACCACGCCTTTGTCTTTCCACGGACTACGCAGCTACTAGCTACGTCGCGCGCGTCTGCCGTGCTGGAGCTGGTTGCAGTACGTGCAGCGGATGCAAAACTAAGCGACGACAGCAAGACCGGGCACGACGAGGAAATGTCGCGGCGGCTCACGTCCCTGCCGCGCGCGCGCTCGTTCCGGCCCACTGCTGCATGCGCGTCCCAAGCCAAGCTCACGCGGATTCGACGCCGGACGCGCCGCGTTCTCGCGCAACGGCGCCGCGACCCGTTGCCGTCAGGTCGACCAAACAGAGCCGGTCAGTCCACTGAATCACTACTACGATCCAAACTAATGCTAATCATCCCAGGAATACACAAAGACCTGACGCCGAGAGCTCAAGTCTTGTCAAAAAATGCAGGGAGAGAAGGTGAGCCGGTTTGGTTACCCGGCGCACACACGTTTTCCCGTTTCTGTTTTACGCGGTTCTTCTGTCATGTACCGAAGCAGCCGAGAAAGTGAGGAACACGTCTCTGCCAATAAACTAGGAGACCCAGTGGCGCCAAGGGTTGGTCAAGCCAGGTCAATTGATAATTTGCAGTGGATCCAATGGATCCAAAACTGAGCAAAGCAGAATCGAAATGGCTAGCCGTACATTCCAGCCTACCAGGAAGAGGCCCCCTTTCCTAAAATTGACGCTACCAGCTTCAAGCTTCCTTACCAAAGAACAGGACAAGTGGGTGTCCAAAAAAAAAAAAAAAAACCCAAGAGGGCGCATCTAGATTAACTCCTCACTCATTCCTATCATGTTGGAAATCTAGGTGGGGGCTAAATTCAATTTTTTTCAGTTTGTAGAAACACACACAAAAAAAAATTCCAATGTCAACAATCATGCATGTTAAGGGTGCGACTAATCATCACTAGATTGGAAAACCGGGTTCTTCTCCCATATTTTCTTCTTACTTTAGATGCTCCCTAGCCCCGACACTCATCAATCGATGGATCTCCCGCAACCCGTGGCCAGCGTCATTCGAATGCCTCGCCGTCTCTCACCCACCACCACCGTCAGGCCGACCTACCTTCCTCAGAGCCTCCTTTTAAGTCTAGTGATGCTAGAAGATACCCAACCGCCGCAGCCGTCAGACCCGAAACCCTAAGCTCTCTGTCGTTGCTGGTGATTTTGCTCTTCGTCAACTAAGAACTCCCTTGATTTCAGTAGATTTATGTAGAAAAAATCCGTACTTTTAAACCTCAATTGTGAGCTACTCCAATGGTTCAAATAGCATACCAACCATATTTGAACATCTGATTCAACAGTAGTTTCATTATATGTTGCATCATTTATTTTCCATATTACGCCAGACATTTAACAATACTTGAAGACTGTAAACCAAATCCAAAACTACAAGTGTGGCATTGAAGAACTTGTAGCATAGAAGATTTTCAGATAGACAAGAGTAGCATGTGTTCGTGTACAGCTACCATTTCTCCGGGCTTGTGATTAGAATATTCCAAACCTTGATCATTAGCTAGGTACTAATTCTCCTGCATCCCAGCTTCCAACTCACCTATACATACAACCCAAATCTCGCAGCACACACGAACTGGCCTCCTCCCTCCTCCGTTGACCAACAACACCAACCGGCGAGGCAACAGCGAGCTCCTCCTCGTCCACCATGTCCGGCGGCGGCGGCAACCGCGAGAGGACTTGCTGCGGCAGCTGCTGCGCCCTCATCTTCACCGCCGGCTTCGTGATCCTCATCTACTGGGCCATCTTCCAGCCGCATCACATCCGCGCCAACGTGGACTCCGCCGCGCTCTCCAACCTCACCGTCTCCGGCAACGCCGTCTCCTACCACCTCGCCGTCGACCTCAGACTCTACAACCCCAGCAAGCGCGTCAACATCTACTACGACGCCCTCGCCGCCGAGCTCCGCGTCCGCGGCGCCGTCATTGGGCCGGAACCCAGCGCCGTGTCCCCTGCCGAGTTCTCCCAGAGGAGGAAGACCGGCGACGTCGTGAAGCTGGAGTTCGACGGGAAGGGCGTTGGCGTCGCCGGCGACGTCGCCGGCGAGCTCGAGAAGGGGGTCAAGGGCGAGGCGCCGGTGAGCATGGAGCTGGCCGTGGACGTGCGGGTGAGGTACGTGTTCGGGGCCATCAAGATTCGGCAGAAGCCCAAGGTGTGGTGCTGGATCAGCATCCCCGTCAAGGCGGAGGGCCGCGGCGCCGGCGTCGGCGGCGCCATTTCCCCCGGCGACCGGTGCAGCGTCAAGTACTGATGGTTGAGATCAACTTCCCCCTTGCTTTTGGTGATTTCTGGTTTTGGTTGGGTGACAGTAGTGAACGGTTATGATTCGATTCTTGCAAAGATTGTTGTTAGTTTGGGTGAATTTTTGTTGTTGTGCAATGTATACTGTTACCACGATTATTGATTCTTGAACCTTATTGATTCGCTATTGATTTACTACTAGTACCATCCTAATTTGAAATGTGCCCTGTCCAGTCTGATTTACCATCCTTCTCCAGCATGAGCTTGTTAGGCATGCCTCTGGTATCAATGATTGGGACAATAGGTTGGAGCAGGTATGATTAAGGATGAGTCATCAGTGGGTCCACCTCCATCCACCTCATTGAGCTTAGCTGTGCAGTCGTTGACTTGAAATTTTCCAAGTCAACGAGCCTGCCTTCTGTGTACTAGATGACTCATGACGCTGTTCTTTGCTTGAAGGATGAGCTGAGCCTTTTTTTTTTTCGATGAGAGCTGAGCCTTTTGTCTGCAAGACACAAGACATCCATAACGCTTGGCAGGTGGTTGGTTCCATGAGTGTTCAGTTCAGTTTAGGACCAGGCATGCAAATGCTTTGCTGCCGCTGACGTTCTCGAGACGCATGTGAACATATGCTTCACTTTTCGCAGAAAACTTCTTGTCGAGGATGCAAAGATTCCCCAATAAATGGTACTCCAGTACCAGGTTTTAAACAATGACTCCTTTATATCCAAATGTAAAAGGAAAAAAGTAAAGCGTTAAATCATGGCACCATCACTCTCTGGTATATGCAGGACAGATGCTACTGTATGTTTTTTCTTGCACACTGTTTACATCTGTTTCTTTATTGCAGTTTTGCAATTTGAAGTTGATAAAATTGTTTTTTTGGTTTTAAACCGCCTAACAATGGGGACCTCCTATATGCAGCGCGTCCTATGGTTAACATACGATAGATTGGCCCAATAGCCCACTAAATCTGAACAGCTCAGCCTAAGTCAGAGCGTCAACATTTTGAAACAGAAGAGTCAACATTTTTGTAGTTCTATTTCAACATTTTTAAAATAAAATCAACATTTTTATAAAAAATGTTGACCACAAACAAAAAAAATGTTGACATAGTATAAACAAAATGTTGACATAATATATTTAAAATGTTGACGAAAATTTTAAATTTTAAAAAATTCAAAAAATATTCATATTTGATCTCATTTTGTAGAATTAATTGTAACAAACACGTTGGTTCAAACGAATTCGAAAATGGACTTACGATTTAGGAGAAAAATACGTTTAAAGTTTGAAATTCGTTTCTTTTTCTCCCACCTCCCACCCGCCCCAATCAGAGAGCGACACGTGGCAGCTTCTCAGCCATCCCCTTCTCCACCTACGCGAATCTAAGCCGTTGCACGAATCTCAAACACTGTTCTATCAAAGGTTAACCATAGCCCGCCCTACATATAGGATCCACTCTAACAATGTTGCTCATATTAAATGGGCCAATTAAAGCCATATGAATAGAGCATTATTCCTAGGCGGCCTCTACATCATTGTAAGGCCAGGGTTGACAAAGAAAGAGGCCCATGTGAAGTACAAGCAACCAAATGAGGTGGTGTTTGGATCACCTGGGACTAAATTTAGTCTCAGAGAATCTTACGATTTAGGAGTATTAAATAAAGTCTAATTGCAAAACCTTTTTAGGGATGGGTGCTATTTCGCGAGACGAATCTAATGAGCCTAATTAATCTCTAATTTGCTACAGTAATGCTACAGTAACTAGTCGCTAATTATGTCTTAATTACCCTCATTAGATTCGTCTCGCGAATTAGTCCGGAGGTTCTGACATTAGTTTTGTAATTAGACTTTATCTAGTACTCCTAAATCGCAAGATTCCTAGAGACTAAAATTTAGTCTCTAGTCTCCAAACACCTACTGAGATTCTCGATGTAGAAATAGGCCCACGAATCTCATTTTGGTTCAGCCTAGGCTTGAGAAATAATAGGCCCATGCTCCAGTGCTTTTCTTGTTTCTCCCGGGCCGTTGCATCTTGGTAAGAAAAGAAAACTTGTACTAGCTCGTCTGGAAAAAAAAAACTTATTATACTAGCACGTAGGGGTGAAAACGGATCGGATACGGGCGGATAGTGCTCATCCCGTATCCTATCCTATATTTTCTCACTCGGATTCGGAGTCAGAGCGGATACCACCGAATAATTATTTCCACATCCCATACCCTGTTCCATATTCTTTATTCGGATTTGGAGTCGGACACGGATATTCTCGTATAGTTTGCAAGGATAAAAATCAAAAGACAGAGAAACAATTAGAATAAGAAAGGACAAGGTAATCATTGATATACATGATCAAGATCATTTTGACTCTTATTTATGTTAATTTCACGATTTTACACCACATTATTTAGTCTATAATTGTTATATACTTTCTTAGATCACATGATATTCGGATTCGGGACGGATACCACTCGTCCCGTATCCTATCCCGTTATTATTTTTTCAATTCGAATTCGGGCACGGATACTATCAGGTAATTATTTATACATCCTGTATTTGCTTTTATTAATTTTATTCGGATTCGGCAGTCAGTCTGTCGGATATTATCCGTCCCGTTTTCACCCCTACTAGCATGTAAACAGGCAGAGGAAGCTCATAACATGACAAGATGGTTATGCGCTTGAGAACGACACGAGAGAAATTCGAGCAGTGAATAGACTGCATGACAATGACATCGACCCAGAACTTTGGCGAAAGAAGGAAAGCCGAAAGGCAGATCGACGCGTGCAACATGCATGCAGTATGCAGTATGAAAAGCTAGCTCTTTCCCTTTCCTCGATAGAAGCCTAGTTGGCGAGATGTGGAAACTAATGCCAACGGACGCCGGGTCAAGTGGCTAGCAGCGCACGGTCGCTGCTGGCCGACCCGGGTTCGAGCGGCACCAGAGGGGATGGTGGCCTGAACTGGTGTTCCTCGCGCCACCTCCCCAGCCGGCGATGTGCTGGCGCCGATGGACCCCTCTGTTGACCCACCTCTGAAAAAAAAAAAGATGTGGAAACTAACTTCGTCGGTTGCACACTTACGCTAATAAGGACCGACATCACCACGTAGTAATAAAGGTTACAGCGCCGCTGCTCCGGGGGCGTTCGTCCCTGTGCGCCCGGGATCGAGCCGCGGCATCTGCGCGGCACTGTAGCTTGCTACAGTGTCGCGCACGTACTGTAGCAACTGGTGGCTGAGATATGCCACGCTGCAGTACGGAGTAAAAAAATCCCCTCGTCTTCCCCGGATCAAAGCACATGGTAAAGACTCGCGCCGGAGCTCACAACGGCCAGCTGAGTCCCTGTGTAGGATCGGGGAGGGGGTTCGGGGGTTTTCTCGACCTGCGTGAGAGGTTGTTCTCCTTAATTAAATGCCGTTGGGGGCGGTCTTCCCCGGCAGGTCGAGTAATAAAGGTTACAGCATAGTAATAAAGGTTACAGCTTGGTTTCGATAAGCTAGGAAAAAACAGAAGAAGAAGTTTCTAGAGAAAAAAAGATGCATCACTAGCTTCCACCTTTACTTACTATACTTGATTTTGTTGCAATAAAAATGATCGATTGAGGAGGTGAGTGCAATTCTGCAAATTGCAAATTTAACCCTTTTGTATGTGCTGTCGTTTTCCTATTTTGGATGATGTAGCTAGGCGCATGTGGTGGCGCCTGCATGCATGCGTGGGCGTGGGCTCTAGCTAAAGGGACACGTCTACAGCCAAGAAATTAAACCAATACGAGCGACGAATGTTGATGGTTTTAAGTTACGTAACTGATCAAATTTGGTATTCCCATGATAACAGAAAGGCAAATACTACTGATCCATCGTGTTTTTGCTTTATCGCGCTTTTAATCTTTCTGTTTCGTGCTGACAGATGTCTCCTCTCGAGCTAGCTCAGTTGCCGTTGCACATTTATATGCACTCTGCTTGGAGGCTATGGGATTAGACCAGAGTGAAAAAAGTGTACTATATGTACGTTCGTGGCACATGGAAAATATTTGCTACGTCACGGGCTTTAGGATTATTGATTATTGTTAGTCTTCTCTATTACGTGCAAAGAGGTCGTGCTTGTGCTTTAAGTAGCAAACAAGTCTTCAAATTAAATATGACCGCTGGTTACGAACAAAATATATTTGCCTCAGAAGTCGCTCGTTGCCAAGTTTAACTGGGAAATTGTACATTGACTGTCTTTGCCAGATCACGATTGTCTATCCTTGAGTTTGTATAAAAAGTTTGCAACAACTTGGAACGGTGGAGAAAAATAAAAGCTAACTTTCATGAAGAGTGTTAACCAATATCTCCGAATTGCCCCGATCCTATAACTGTGAGTAAAGATGACATAGTGTCTGGTTAGGCTCTTCGAAATGGACATTTTTCATTAGTGAATAGGAGAACGCATGCAAATTTATATACAAGCTTTTACAAGATCTCATGTGGAACTACCCCAAATATAGTCAAAATCCACTGCTTTTGAAAGGTAAAAATAAAAGGCAAATACCTAAAGATGTGGAACTGTTACATTGAAAGCTATAAGTGTTGAAAGTTTGTGCCGGAATGCGCTTTCGACTAATGAACACGACACATGCACCTGGTGGTGGGTATCCATGTGTGGCCTCGATTTGAAACGAGCTCCACCTCTCACCAGTCAGATCTGAGGGACACATAACATTTTTCAGTTGCGTATGGGAAACAACCACACTTAAACTGAAGCTCCTTCTGTAGCCTTCTATGAGAAGCCACCTTCCAAGATCCCACGATTGGGAGTATATATGATATAATTATTTTCTATGAATACCTTTGCAAGGACTAAACGATAGCATTATATTTCTTCTGCAAGGAAATTTGGTATAGCGATCGGTGGCGGTTAGAAGATCTCTTCCTATAGTATAAGTAGAAAATTGAAACAAAAAGAAAAACAGAATAGAACTTTCTTTAAATTTTTTTGACCAAAAGTTCTGAATATTGTTTGATTGTATTTTTTTTTTTTTTTGGTATTTCAACCAATGTTACATTTTTTGAATTCCAAAGTGATTAAATCAGCGGTAAATCTGAGGTAAACTTTTTTTTTTGAACAAGAGGCGAGAGCCCCGAAAATGGATGGCGCTAAAGCGCAACCCACACCCGGCCATCTGGGTGGGTGATGTGCCCTAATGAATAGGAGGGTGCGGCGACCGTTGCAAAACCCGGGACACGAGCCTGGGCGGAGCGCCCCTCGTTTGGTGGCAGTAGAAAATATTCAAATGAAAACTTTGAAGGCTGAAGAGGAGAAAAGTTCCATGTGAGCAACACTTGCACATGGGTAAGCCGATCCTCAGAGACGGGGTAACCTCGGCAGACAACGCAATCGTGCGCGTTGCCCGAAAGAGAATCGGGTTAAGATTTACCGAGCCGGGATTCGGCGGTTAATAGCAATGTTAGGAAGTCTGAAGACAACGTCGGGGCCAGATGAAGAGTTATATTTTCCGCTTAACGGCCCACCAACCCTAGAAACGGTTCAGCCTACACGTAAACTATTGAATGTGAACCTGGTTATAAGTGTCTAATTCTACCAAATGTAAAGCTGTAAAACCTGAATATAAATCCCTTGCTGTAAAACAGTAGCCAAAAAAGGGGAGTATATTGGCGAGCTCCTTTTAAGAAGAAAGTAGCATGGACTACGGAGCTTCTCCCCTTTTGAGATAGAGCAAAAGGTAGAGGTAAAAACTAAAAACACAAAGCATAACGTGATACACGCAATTAACTGCACAGAGCTTGTGGAAAGAATAGATAGCCATGGAGGACGAGATGCACAGAGTACAGGCTCTTAGATTTCACAAATCTCGTCAATTTTTTATATACATCTGAAAAGCAGCAAACGACAAACAATGCCCTGCTTACGTACACCTGGTTTATGAATTTTAGTGATCAGATGTTGGGTGAGAGTACTATCTGGCTAGAGAGCACATCAATTTATGTTTCTAGGATTCTAAAGCACCAAGCTTTAGGGCCTAATGACCCGGAAGAGATGCTTATCTCTGATCTCTTCCTTGCTTTTCTCCTGCCTAAGCTTTCTCACACCCACTGCTTTGAGATGGCAAGGCAATGTGGATTTGGAAATCTAAAGCACCAAAAGGAGGAGCCTTTTTCTTTTTCTCAAATGGCATCACCCGCGATACACTAAAAGCAAATGCCTTTTGATCATCTACTGAGTTAAAGATTGAGACCAGCTTTCTACATCCTCGAGGTCTTGAATCATACTAGATCAACACATCTATGCTAACTTGTAATAAGTAATACACAATTACTAGTCCATAACATTGCGTTTACGAATGTATACTACGTCTACGTGAAGCTAGCTACCGACACAAGCAACCGCCTGTACTATAGTCGCAGTCAAGGCAACTTTGACTCGGTAGAAATCTCTAAGCCGCTTCGGCGATTCGTATGCTACGTGAAGCTACGTAAAGTCTTTGAGATTCATACTGTGTTGAAATCTCCCCTTCCTATACTGGGCTGCATATGTACGTACAAGCTTCAATATAAAACTTGAAACGAGGCATATAGAAACGATTTCAGAGTACGTTGCTGGCAACTGCATGTAGTTGTAAAGTTGACCACTGTCGTCTAGTCCATGGATCATCTTGGCATGGTAGCCGGCCGTTCATGAACTCGGTTTAATTAGCTTCTGATCATCATTGATTTAGAAGATACATGGTTGTCCTAACGTACTCTTGAACAATATTACGACCCAAACATTACAGCGAAATTCCAAGGAAGACAGAAACGATAAATTTGTACTAGACGTCTCAGATGAAGCAAAATCAATCCTTCCGTTAATATTGGAAAGAGAAAACACCATCAACAGCATTACGGATCTCCACACCATCAAGCGAGCTCCCTTCCTCCAACTCACCGTCAATGGCACAGACATTCAAATCCAAGCTAAACCGTGGCTGCATCGCTCCTCTTCCTGTGCCATCGTCGTCTTCCTTGCTGCCAATGTCGCCTGGCTGCTTCAACCTCCGACGAGGGGAGGGAGCCCTAGACCACGACTCGAACACCTCACAGCTGAGCACGACGATGGCGTCCTCCAAGCTGGCCACGTCGCCGTTGCTAGCCCTCACCGTTCCGGTAGCGATCGCGCTCTTGATGATGCCGGCTTCGTCGTCCGATCGGTCGACGCCGTCGATCAGCACGACGCGGTGAGGGTTCTCGCGGATCGCGTCGTGGAGCGCCTGCAAGTAGCCCGGCTCCTGCTTCTCCGGCGACGACCTCGGCCTCTTGAGGCGGCGGCCGAGCTCACCGCCGCCGGAGCTCACGGAACCGGAACGAGCTGGATCGGTGCACTCGGCTGATGGCGCGACGACGACGTGGGTGAACGCGTCGTAGGAACCGAAGACGAGCCTCGCGAGCTCGCGCGCCACCGCCGCCTTGCCGTCGCCGTCCGGTCCCTGGAAGAGCAGCCACGTCGCCGCCGAGCTCGGCCGCCGCGCGGCCGCCCTCCGCGTCACGCCGGAGCGGCGCTGGAGCACGGCGCTGGCGACGCCCGGCGCAACGCCGCCGTGCCTCGGGACGCGCGCCTCGAGCGCGCCGCACAGGACCTTGAGGTTCTCCGCGGTGAGCTCCGTGAACTTGGGCCGCCGCCGGCGAGCGGCGGCAACCTCCGTCGCGCCGCCCGACGAGATGGACCTGGACACCGAGCACGAGGAGCCGGGAGTAGGGCTCGCCGGCCATTGCTGGTCGAGATGTGACTCAGCCGCTGGACCGTCGTGTCGGTGGTTCAGCAGCCACAGTTGTTGCCGCTGGTCCGGAAGAAGATCATGCCACGATGTGTTCGAGCTCGGATTGGTGACGTCGCAGTGGGTAAAGCCGGAGATGGAGGAAGCTGCTGCCGGCGAGGAGAAGCTCAGCGAGAGCTCGGATCCGGAGAGGACTGGACCCTGGCAGCGGCGAAACCACGAGGGGACGCTCGCCGGCG
Organism: Eragrostis nindensis; assembly: GCA_012490785.1. Taxonomy (NCBI): domain Eukaryota; kingdom Viridiplantae; phylum Streptophyta; class Magnoliopsida; order Poales; family Poaceae; genus Eragrostis; species Eragrostis nindensis. The sequence goes on along the minus strand of JAAXCT010001093.1, from coordinate 107,151 downwards.
CCGCCGTGATGGCCGTGTCGGTGCCGCAGTACGTGAGCTCACTGTGTAGAACAAATCAAGAATGGTTGATATCAGTACTGTGATGTGTGAACTCACAGTTCAAATTACTGGACAAATTATCAGTGATCAAAAAGGGACACCTGTCGCCGCCGAGGCTCGAAGAATCAAGGCCGCCCTGCGGCACGACGACGGGGTGCATCTCCAAGACGGCCTCCAGGGAAGGCTGCCCCGCCCTGCAGATCGTGTACGACGCGTAGTCTCCGAACGCCAGCAGCCAGAACCTGTCGTTATCGCCGTCGCCGTAGCCGCGCACCTGTGTGCTCAACTCCATGACCAAATGCTCGACGGGGCAGTAGCCGTGGCTCCTCCCCCGCGACGCGGCGGCGGCGGCGGTGGCCCAGGCATCGACGGCGAGGCCGAGGTCCTCGAGCACGAGCACCACGCCTTTCCCAGCGGCGACTCCGCGCCGCACTAGGGCGCGCAGGTCGCCGGCGCCAGCGTCCGCCTCCTGTCTCGGCGCGCGCTGGAACGACGTGAACGAAATGGGCACGAACTGGAGGTTCTTCAGGCGCTCGTGCCGGAGCTCCAGCTCCTCCCCCTTGCTCACCTTGTCCATGACGGACTTCACCACGCCCTCCGCGGCGGCGGCGCTCTCGCCGATGACGACCACGCACCGGTTCCCCCCGGTCGCCACCATGCAGTCCAGAACGCGCGCGGCGGCGTCGCCGGCGACGTCGGTTTTGGCGCCTTTGGTGTTGGGAGGATTCGGTGACGCGCTGCCGGTGTTCGTCGACCGCTCCGGCGAGACGACGGCCTTCTCGACGTTGGCCTTGACCTCGGCGCTGGAGAAGCCGGCCTCGCGCATGACGCGGCTCACGCTCGGGTCGTCGAGGATGGAGACGACGAGCTGCTCGAGCTCGACCTTGGCGTGCTGCTGCTGACCTTCCGAGCCGCCGCCGCCCCGTCGCTGGCTCGCCTGGGCTCGCTTGAACGCGGCGGCGAGCGCGTTGGACAGCGCCGGCGGCGCGCGCGGCTGCTGCTGCTGCTGGAGCCCGAACGCGGACGCCCCGCCCACCGTGGCGAGGCGGCTGAGCGCGACGTTGAGGCAGAGCTCCAGCGCCTTGCACTGCAGCGGGTGGGACCGCGACCGGAGGCAGGCGGCGCGGAGGAGGCCGCCGCCGGCGAGCGCGGCGCCGGCGACGTGCAGCGGGGTCACCTGCGCGTGGCCCCGCCGCCGCGCCGCGCTCACCGCCTGCCGCATCACGGCCGCCGCTTCCGCCGCCAGCGCGTGCTGCACCACGCCGCCGCCGCTCCGCATCTCGCCGCGCCTAGAGCTCGCGTGTACGACGCCGGCCGGATCCTAGCACAAGCTAGCTACCGCCTACTACTGCTCTATCTCTCCTGGTGCGATGCGGTACGTGCGGATGGAGAAGATGCACGCATGCGTCGGTATGAGTAGCTACTAGTATATGTCGCCACAATCCATGGCACGGGCGAGAGGGCTGGCTGGACACCAAGTACCTGAAGCCGCAGCTATGAATGTTTGCCTATGTCATGTCTCATAGATACCGGGATGTGCAAATGACTGACATGGAGAACGGCTCATGAGATTCTGTTGATCGTGCCTGTCGGGGTCGGTGTATCATGTATGTCGTTATGATCATTGCTCAATTTCAATCGGCATGATGGGTTTTTCTTGTGCTTATTGTACATATAAACTGTTAAGCAGCATAATTAACTGGATTGTTCTTTTTGGAATTATATAAGTGGATTCCGGTGCACTACGATTATTCACACTAACGAATCACCACCCTATGTTCAACATAAAAGGTCCGGATCGTACGCACTTGGAGCTAGGTAAGCATCAGGCAGCTCGTTAGTTCCTCGCAAAATAAAAAAGGCAGCTCATTAGTTGGAGTATTTTCTAGGACGGTGGAAACTTTCTTGTATGTTCCTACCGGCAAGGAATAGTAAATTTGACAAAACTGCAAAAAAATAAAATAAATTTGGACGCGGGGATTTGTCGCCTCCATTTCAAAACAATTTGAAGGTTCATGGTGGTCCAGTTTTTACAGCAACTAGAAAGTGGAAAGAATGCAAGCTAAATGTAAAATGCAGATCTCTTAACATTAAGTTGGTTAGCGTCTGTACGTAGTTTGTGAAATTGTGTCTTAAATGTGTAGTTTTTGAGATAGTTTTGTCCAAAAAAGGGTATAGTTTTACGAAATTTACTCATTTGCCCGACGAAATTACTTTATAACTCAAGTTTTTTTTTTTTTAAAAGCATTGGCCCCCTAGCTAGCTGGAGTAGTTCAAACTTGAAGCTAATTAAAGTTTCCAGATCTTATGTGTGTGGAGTGAGGAGACAGATTATCACCAATATATTAGTATAGGAGAATCTCGTCTGCTGTTGTACGGGTTTGAAAGCCACTGTTCAAACATGAAGCGCAAGGGAAGAGCAGTACATACGCACCAGTCCGGTCCAGGAGATGGGGACAAGCTGACTCCCAGATGGATAGTGGTACGTGCCTAGTACTTACTGCTACTCCTGCCAATCTAATTAACTTTGTGATTTCATTTCACCGTGTGCTTATTGGAAACACAAGCATATACAAATGGTCTCTTTCTGCAAAAAGAGAATTTCATTAATATCGCATAGAAATGGTATATATAACTCCATTTGTATATGGAGTTATATACAAATGGTCTTTAGACACACGTATGATTAATTTGACAGAGATATCCATTTTGCGCGGCTATACGTTTTCTTTTCGATCGGGTGGGCCACACAACGCTGTATATATTTGAAAATACAACACGTCCATTTGGTTCGACATATACACGTATGCTATCAAATTATTAATCAACAAAGGTGTATCGCTATTGGCTAGCTAAGTCGACGACACATTTGATTCGACCAAATACGCACGCCCTAAATCAACCACGATTGATCGAGCAACGGCCTCTACGTACTGGCTTGTACGTGCGCGTGACTTGACCCGACCCGCAGCGCACGCACACGCACAGCGGCACAGCCCGGTCGTGCCGTATATATGCTGCTGTTCATAGTTTTGTCGCAGCAGCAGCTAGCGAGCGTGCAGCACGCACGGCGGGCGCAGAGATACGTATCTTCCAGTCACCCAGAGGTCTAGCCACGACGAGGCCGTACGCCGTTGACATCAGGTGCGCGCACACAGTGCGAAATCGTAGTTTGCCGAGTGGTACAGTACCTCACGCGCTGTGGGCTGGTGGCGGCCTCCTACTGGTGGCATCAACTCGATCTGTGCTTTGCATTCATTGGTTCGCCGCAGCCGCAGCCTGGCGCGCGCGGTGGTGCAGCGCGCTGAGACGCGCAGAGCATCGGTCGCGCGTTGTGCACCGGCCGGCGATCTCGATCGATCGAATCATCGAATCATCCTGCGGTGCACGAGCCAAGGCGCAGCGCAGGTGCGAGAGACACGGCCGCAGCACTGCATGCACGGACGAGCCATGCATGGAGCGGCGGCACTCCCGATGCGACAAAATCTTTCTGGTCGAGCGAGATCATCATCGGCCAGGCCGAGGTCGGAAACCTGCGACGACGACGGTGCTGCGCGCGCGCCAGTCCCCATATATTACCAATCCAACCGCGCCGCGTATATACGTGTGTGGTACCCGCAGGAGCAGCTGTAGTGTGTTGTACTTACTCTACGTAGCGCGCCATGGTCCTCTTTAGTGTTTAGTACATTGCTTGATTTTCTATTTTTAGCCCTGGCCGGGTGCGGCCGCTCCCAGTACGTACTCCGCCTCTCATGTGTACGTAGGACATATCCGTGAGGGTGTGTGTTTATAGTATGTGCGTACGTACGCGTATACTCCAAAGAATAAATATCTCACTTATGATATGGAATTACAGAGGCCCTTTCCTTCTATTTAAAACCCATTTCACGATGAGCGTAGTGAGTGTGTGTGACTATCGGTTGAGTGGGGGACGAAACACATGTTTGCCACACAGGGCTAGGAGAAAGAACATAGCTAGTAGCTGAAATAGCAATGACTTTCGATCGATGCTTAACAAGTTTCGGGGTCCAGAGGCCAATCATTGTCGGCGTAGGGTTCTCGCAAACGAATGAACATTTATCTTGTTATGAAGAAACTGAGTCAAAAAAAATTAGTATTCTTAAATGCTCTTCTGGCTGCACCATACATGCACATCCAATGAGCCGAAAGGAGTGCAACCTAGAGCATAAACGATACTATAATAGCTCTAAGCTAATTATATATTCCTTTGAGGACCAGCTGAACAGCTGAAAGTATAAGCACCTACCAGTTACCAGAATTGTTAAAATTACACTTCGATTTACCATAAATATCCCAATTATCTCGAGAAACAAAGACGACTTTGCTTATATCTAATGAACGCTTTTACCAATGGCTATGTACTATAGGTATTTAGATTCTTAACAACCTTATGCAGCAGTAGGTATAAAGCTGATACTAAAATTGTTATTTAGCGGATAAAGTGTTTATAAGGGTGTGATGATGCGTAGTACTAGTAACAAAAAATTGGTTTACAAGAATGTCAGTTACTCTCTCGCCCATTTGCGGGCACTGCATGACTTTGAAACATAATTATCTACTTGTTTCAAGAACAAACATTCAATATGGACATAAAAAATGTTTTTTCACATACAATGTGCGGAACTTACCAAAATTTATGCCTATGCTAGATCATTAACTAGGAGAAAATGTGTTAATCTCAAGCTCTTAATAATTGATTAAAGGTAAATGATAATAAAAAAAATAAAAGACCCATTGTTCTCTTTAAATTCTTTTCTTCTTCACGATGGATTAGGCTTTACATCTTTCGAGACCAAGATATAGTACTCAACTTTCCATAAAGTAAAGAAAGACTAGACGCCAAAAAGCTCTCGTGTGGCATTTTATGACCGAAAGCGGTCCACAACGCTGATTACACTTGGAATCTCTTTTGCTTATTTGAGGCACAATCTTTCTGAGAGGCAGCACAATGTCCTTCAATTTACATTTCCCTAGACAAAGAGGATACTCATCATTTCCTTTTGTGAAAAAAAAACGCCAATAACGGCAGTATATTTTCTGGAATGTATGCTTCGCAAAAAGCCGATATTCTACAATCCACATAGGTTGTTTGAAGAAGAATCCGAGCCCTAAAAGAAAACGAATATGTAAATTTTTTTTTTTTGAGATTACACAATACAACTCAGACACTCACAACGCACGCACACTCACCCTATGAACACACGTACGCAAACCCTACCCCTATGAGCATCTTCGAAGACTGAGCCGGCAAATCCAGAGATACGAAGTCACCACTGGCGCCTCGCTGTCGACGGGAGCGTCGCCTACCACTGAAAGCACAAATGCCGTTAAATCCTTGAAAATTCGCTCCCACAGGGAGTCGAACCCAGGACCTGAGAGGTGTTACTCGGATGCCTTAACCACTAGGCTAAGATCCCTTTCACAACGAATATGTAAATGCATCATTACACTTCTCTTTACGTGCAGGTCAAATAAAAAGCCCATTTCCATCTGTGGTTATGCCGCATTACATTTTCTTAAGAAGGTTGTCGCCTACTGCAAGAACGATGTAGTTTCGGGCCGGGGTCATTTTAGACCATCGGTGTTTCAGTATGGGTGGGTCTCCTCTATCGTTTTAGACCAACGTGTAGCGAGAGGTAGGTAGACTTTCAGCCCATGGGTTACTTTTCAATGGGTCCATTTCCTACATTCCAGTGTCCACTAGCAATTTGGTCGGCCCATTCTTCCGCGGTGCTGCGCGCCACCACGTTCGCTCGTTCGTTCCGCGTGAAAAAACGGCAAGTTAGACTGACTCCAACGGGTGCCCAATCGGGCACCCCATGCTTAAAATGGGTATCAAAATTCGGAATAACGTCCTCCAACGGACTACCCAAACCGAAACCCATTTTAGGAGCGCGCCCCCCCCCCCCCCCCCCCCCGGCCACCCACAATTGGATCAACTCGCCTCGCTACCCAGTCGCTTTTCGCTGCCGCCCCGCGCCCCCCACCCTGCCCTCCGGCCTCGCCCCCGCCCCTCCCCACGCTGGGCGCGCGCGCCGGCGCCGGCGCGCATTCCCCGGCGCCGGACGCGAAGGGGGAGGAGCCACGACGCCATCCCCGACGGACGTGCACGCCGGCGTCGCCCCGCCCCGCCTCCCCCCCCCCCCCCATCTCTCTCACGGGTGCACGGCTTCCCTCCGCCCCCGCCCTTGGCGGGCGCGCGTGCCGGCGGCGTCGCCGCGCACCCTCCCGCCGGCCCACCCGCGCTCTCCATCGCCGCCTCCGCGTCCTCCCCGCCGTCCTCTTCCGCCGGCGCAAGGGCATGCGCTTCGTCCCCGCTCGCGCTGTTCTGGGACCTCACCGCCGCCGCGTACGGTGCTTCCGCCTCGCCAGAGCCCGTCTCCGGGTTCTACTTCGTCGCCGTCGCCGCCGAGGTCGTGCTCGCCATGCGGGGCGGCGGGGCGGCGCGGTGAGGGAGCCGGGGGCGCAGCGCGGCGCGACGTCGGAGCTGGTGCGGGGCGTGGCGGCGGCGGGGCAACAGAGGAGGGCGTCCAGCGGCGGTGACCCCATTTTCGGACTCCCACTGGAGACAAGTAATTTTAGGTGGTGCCTTTTCACCCTCATGAGGACCCATTCATGCTTTTGGGTGTCTGATTTGGGTCGGAAGCGTTGGAGTCAGTCTTACCCGAGATGGTTTGATGGATCGGCAAGGCATGGCAAAGCTCTTTAGTTTCTTACTGACAAGGGGGCCACAAACTTGTGGGACCACTAGGTCATACTCTGAACAAAGGGCGCGTACCTTTCTCGGGCCCGTTCCAATGCATTTACCCTGGTCCTGCGATGGCGTGAACCAATCAGGATGCTCCCCGCCAAAACCCGAGCGGAGGTACGCGCGCGAGCGGGGCGTGGCCCACGTGCCAGCGTCACGGAGGAGGAGCCGGGCGGCGGGAAAATAAAAGCGCGCGCACTTCACCAGAGGTTTCGGGGCGGGCCCCACGGACAGCTGGACGGTTTCTCGCCGGTCACGCTTCTCTCGCCCATGGGTTGCTGTGATGGAAATGATCAGCCTGTTCGCCTGGTCTGCTTCTTAACAGTCGCTACAGTGTTCGCAGTTATTTATTCTACAGCCGCTACAGTGTTCGCAGTTATTTCTTCAGCAGTCGCTACAGTAAATACAGCCTGCCGAACAGGGCCGATCATCACATCACCCGTTTTCAGGCGATGGCGAGTACTCCTTCCGTTCATAAATAGATGTCGTTGTTGACTTTTAGACATCACGTTTGACTGTTCGTCTTATTCAAAAAATTTATGTAAATATTAAAATAAATATGTAACAATTAAAATATTTTCAATAATAAAACAAGTTATAAAAAATTAAATAAGATTTACGTAAAAATTTTGAATAGACAAGCGGTCAAACGTGATATCGAAAAGTCAACAACGACATCTATTTATGAACGGAGGAAGTATATTGCAGAGTTTCAGGCGCAGCGCAGCGCCCGTGGTACTATGCAAAATATAAAATTAGCGATAGTTACATAATTTAATATTATACCACTATCAAGTTTAAACTGCCACGAGAGACGACGGATTATTTAATTTTTCCTAATTCCTGGAACAAGCTAGACGATTTAATTCCTACCTCCTCTAGTCACTCATGTGTTTTAAGCCCCAAGGAAAATCATCCTACAAAAATGGGTACTTCCTCTGGTTTTTATTTTTGTTGAAAAAGATGGGAAGTACTCCGTAGTATCAGACTATTGTTTACCAACAAAGTGCGTTAAAATTCAGGAAAATGAATAGAGATAACTTATACTCCTATCTATTTTTTTAACTGTATTCCTACCTTATTTTAAAACTGTTTACAATGGATCAGCATACAAAACTCCCTGAGACCGTTATGACAAGTCGGTCCATTATAAATTATACATGCCAGATTAATTAAATTATGAATGACCTTGAGCTAAAGAAAATAAGGGGCAAAAAGAAAAGACATTCCATTTTACATTTCTGTCCCTGTACCCATCAGCACAGCACACCCAAGTTCCCTCCAGACCATAACTTGGCACCTCCTACTGAAAACTCCAATTTCCCTCCTTTCTCCCCCCCCCTTTTTCCCTCGTTTCCTTCCCTCCGCCGCGCAAACCCTCGCCGCCGCCGCCGCCCCCCACCTCAGATCCGAGCTTCCGAGCCCCAGCGCCCACCCTTCCGATCCGCGCGGTCCCCGATCCCCATGGCGGCGGCGGCCGGCGGCGGGGCCGCGGAGGCGCGGGCGATGCTGCAGCGGCACCAGCCTTTCGCGCCGTCGCCGGGGGAGTACCACAACTTCGGCGCCGCTGGCGCCGGCGCCGAGGATATGGTCGAGGCGGTCATCTTCAGGACGCCAGTGAGTTCTGGGCCCTGGTTGTTGTGCTGAAATTATTCCCGGTTGTTGGGTTCCACGCTAGAGCGCGGCGAGGGGAGAGCCGGGGGAGTTCGTGCGCACCGGCGGGCTGCGTAGGTTCCCAGCAATGCTGAACCGCATCGCCGTGGATTTTATGACGAGCAAGGTGGGTGGATGTGGACCGGTTGGGTGATACCTTTTTGGTAGCGGGGACGAATTTGCCGAATTTTGGGGGCTGTGGTGGATTTCGCTGTTGCTCGACGAGGTGAACAGATGGATATTTTGTTGTGATTTGTGTGAATGTTTCTAGGATGCAATAATAGAATGGACTAATTCGGTTAAATTTATGAATTTTGACATTTGAGGGAAGGAATACTCCTTTTGTCTTGGGAGAATTGACTGACATTTGTTTTAATTTGCTAGCTTTGACATATGAGGGAAAGGGTGAGTCTTTTATACGTGGCGTTCGCTCATTGTTGAGGACTGGAGATGCAACTTGTCTACGAGCTGTTTGGTTGCTAGAAGAGGCACTTTTATTTGCTCCTAGTAATTGATATGCACTTAGTGAGTGTTATATAGTTCATGATGGAGGTGGTTGGTGATTCTTGTGCTGACAGACTGCTATAGTGTTTGTGCTCATCTATTTGGCATAACCAGCTGGTATCTGAATTTGACAATGAATTTTTTTGCCTGTACATAGTGTAAGATGCAGTGTTTGAAAATTTGTAAGGCGCTAGTAAGGTTGTGTAGCCAACTTGAAGACCCTCTTGCTGAACAACTCTCAAACCTGAGTGCAAAATATTCTACCATCAGTTAATGACATCATGTATTACATTTGACAAAAGGCACCAGATATGACTTTACTGTGTACTGAGAAACCTTTGGAGACTATATACCTATACTAATTAGACTCCCATTGCTCTGTAGTAATATAACATTAGTAGTCAACTCTTGCTGATGGATGTTAGATCTCAATGGACTTTAATGTGTAGCGATATATCTGCATGCAGTTCCTTGCCTATTACTAGCTCTAACAAGAATGTTATCCTTGTAGTTAAAACGGAAACATAACAGAGAAGAAAATGGAGCTGCTGAACAAAATGACTGGATGATGAGCCCTGGGTATGCTAATGCAGCCGGCAGTCCAATTCCTACACCACCTTCAGGAAAGGCTTTAAAAACTAATGTAAAGCCCAAGACTATCAAAGGCCAGAAATCTTGCCCTCAGACCCCTTTGAGCTTTGGTGAGTAATGCGAAATTCAATCAGTCATGAATCATCCTTATCTTGTTCCAACATACTGAATTTCAACATATACTCTTTCCCAGGTTCTCCGGGCAATCCGGTCACTCCTGTTGGTGGCTGCCGCTACGATAGCTCCCTAGGTGAGAAGAACCACTCATTGATTTTTCCCTGTTTTGGACCTCAACATTCCAAGTAGCTGAAAGGGCTTGAACTGATTTGTGCTAACATCTTTTTGGGATCTTTGTCTTTTAAGGACTCTTGACAAAGAAGTTCCTGAATTTGCTAAAAGGTGCACCTGGTGGCATGGTCGATTTGAATAATGCTGCAGAAACACTAGAGGTTGGTACTTCCTTTTTGGTATATTATTCTAAGCACAGCTTTCTGTTATTAATTATGTACATGTGGAAATTGTTTTGCAGGTACAGAAAAGGCGTATATACGACATTACTAATGTTCTCGAAGGAATAGGACTGATAGAAAAGACGCTTAAGAATAATATCCGTTGGAAGTAATTATCCTCTATCCATATTTGTTTTTTGTGCTTTATGGGCATTACTTACTTATAGTCTTCTGCAGAGGAATTGATGACTCTCGACCAGGGGAAGTTAGCGATGATATGTCCATTTTACAGGTTCCATACTTTATTTCTCCCTGATTGTTGCGGGATATTGAAGCCAAACACAGATTATTAAGTAATTGTTCTCTCTCCAAACACATTTGTCATCCACAGGCAGATATTGAAGCTCTCACTCTGCAAGAGCACAATTTGGATGAAGGAATAAAGTTAGTCACCAGCTGTCTGATGCTTTTGTCGTGACCAGTTACCTAAGGATCTTGTTACTGTTATCATTTCTCTAAGCTTGCTCCAATATTTGTTGCAGTGAAATGCGAGACAGGTTAAGGGAGCTCACTGAAGATGAAAATAACCAAAGGTACCTACTTTTTTCTTGATGGACTTGAGACGGCAACCAAATGTCCATGCAGGCCGATTAATGAATCTCTACCTGCAGGTGGCTTTATGTTACGGAAGATGACATCAAATCTTTACCCTGCTTTCAGGTCCTTTCTCTTTATGAGCTATTATAATTGTTAAATGAGCCATATATATATGTTTCCCATATAAAATATAAATGAATTGAGTACTATCAATTTGCAGAATCAAACACTAATCGCTATAAAAGCACCACATGGTACAACTTTGGAAGTCCCAGATCCTGATGAGGTAGGTAGTAAAGGCATGCCTGTTTGTCACATTGAGGATCTTAGGATTGCTGCATTTTGATATTAAATGTGGTGTCCTTCGCGATGCAGGTCAATGATTACCCTCAAAGGAGATATAGGATTGTTCTTAGAAGTACAATGGGTCCTATAGATGTATACCTAGTTAGGTATATGCTCTAACTTCAGAATTTACATCCCCAAAATAATATGAAGTCTAACATTGTTCAATTGATTGATCTTAGTCAATTTGAGGAGATGAGTGGCATAGAGACTCCTCCAAGGCCAGCGCAGACAATAAACATGGATTCTCTAGAGAATCCTAGGACGCCTTTGGCTGCAGAACCCGACAAACCTTCAGCAGTGGAAGCAAATATTCAAGAAGGGTTTACATTGCCTCCAGATGCTCCTAGTAGTTCGCAAGACGTTGGAGGGATGATGAAGATTGTTCCTTCAGAGCTTGATGTAAGTGCACTTCCTTTTGTTATTATTCAAAGATTGTGCTAAAGAATCAATTTGTCAAGTATTCTGTTCTTGCTATTTCATAGTATGGCTTTCGATGCCTATGCTCAACTTCACGTCCTCATTAAGTTTAGTTGCTTCATCTAATCAGAAGAATCAAAGCTGCTTTACTTCGAACTTCACTATGTCTTTTTTAGGGAATTTAATCTCTTTGTACCGTATTGTTATGTACTATCGCCATTTGATATTCTTCCTGTGCTCCTTAAATTTATCTTGTTCTTTCAAAGGCTGACCTGTAAAGGGCTACTACTTTAGTTGTCCATCATCACCGACGAATTATGAACCAGTTTTACTGATATTAGAAAACGTTCTGTGTAAACTCTGTTTTACATATAACTGATGAATTACGATAAACTCTGCTTTGCATATATCTGATAAGCATAGCATATCTGAATTCAATGGCAATTTGTGCAGTTATGTACAGCATGGGAACTTTTCTATGCATTAACCCTTTCCTTTGTTTTCTTTTTTTTTTTTTTTTTTTTTTTTGCAGACTGATGCAGACTACTGGCTTTTATCCGACACAGGAGTTAGCATCACGGACATGTGGAAGACAGCACGTATCCTTCTAACAGCCTGTCACCGTTATCTTTCATATATAGTACACATTCTTATTTAGTATTATCAGACACTACTTTGATGTGAAACCATTATACCCTTAACTCGAGAACACAGCAGAGGTGGAGTGGGATGGGATCGATAAATTCGACGCGGAGGATTTCCTGGAAGTTAGCACACCGCGACAGCAGGATAAACCAGCTGACGTTGTGGATCCCCCCTCCTGTATTAGCTGAACTGCTAAGTCTCGGCAGAGAATACCATTCAGGTACCGGGAACTGTCTGGTTCTTGGCGTGGTTTTTCAGATACCAATCAGTCCGGAGCAGGGTATGGTTCTTATGTACAGATGCTATCTCAGTAACTCACTGATATTCTGGATCAAGCCATCATCCGAGCTTGTCGATCACAACTGAGCGAGGATGATGATTCAGGCTGTCCTTGACATGTTGCAATGCAAATGCCGGCTGTATTTGCTGTGTTTGGTAGTCGAATGCTGTGTCTCGCATCATTAGGATTTAGGAGTGTACAATTGCTAAGATCCACCCATATGTAAAATAGCCGCTATTAATTTCGTGGGATATTCGTTGGAGTTCGTCGGTGTCCAGTGCCATCTTGAGATGGACAGATGTATGATGACCTGTCGAACGTTGAGTGTCTTGGCTGACTAAGCTCTCTCCATCACTGGGCAATCTCCTGATTCATCTGTATCTTGATCTTGGATATATTATATCATTAGTTTGCGGCTCTGCAGCTTCGCGTTTGAAGCAACTTCATTTGTCCGTTTCGTTTTCTTGCTTGTCGCATCAGGCATCTGGATGACCTAAGCACTTTTCTTTGCCTGGTCGAGGTTTGTGCACTTTGTTATAAAAAATAAGTCACTATCATTATCGAGTATCTTGTGTGAGAGCAGTCGTAAATGGCACACTAGGTCAGTGCCGCGTCAAAGGCTTATCTATTTCATCTTTTCCCTGGGGCATGACGTGCTTACGTACTTGCGTTTGTTTCAGCTTTGCACATTCGTGTTGGCCAATCATAAGTTCGCCAACCGTCTGAATGAGCGATTAGTGAAGCTAACATGGTCAAAAGCTTGAGATATGACTTGCCGATACTTGGTTTGAGCACCAACATTAACCGTGTCCTTTCTTTGCGGGACAAGCACAAGCCTTCTGATGTCTTTTACGTACAGTGTAACAAACCATACTTCGAAAAAAAATCGTCCCAACAGAACATTAGCTGCAAGAACGTCAGCTGTTGACAAATAAATCCTAGACAACGACGTCCTAAACTCCTGATGGAAACGCATGTCTTAAAATGGACCACGATTATTTACATCTTGCTTATCAATTACTATATATCGTCATTACAGGCTTGCTACCTGGAATAGTACTACTTCTCAACCAATTTTTTTTTGCATGATATTTTTGTTTAAAAGTCAGAGGGAATATGCACTGTGTCGTGTATGACCTAGATTTCACCTCTACTTTTCTGCTTTATATAGAGCCGAGGGAAATAGCATAGCCATATTCAAAGAAGAGGCCACGGTTGAGTCCAACAACAAATGAGTAAATTGCCAATCAACATTTTCAAATTTATATTATGTGTCGTACCAGTTGGACTAAAGCAACCGTTGGCTGCATTATGTCGACAGAGTATTTCGTTTCCACACTCTAACCAAATATTTTATCATCCAAAAATTTTGCAGATATTTTGGAGGAGCGAAAATATGCAGATACCGCATGGGCTTTAATTGAATCATAAGATTGCCCAGAAAGGAAAACAAAAAAGGACTTTATGCATCTGGGTCCACCGCCCAATTCATCCTGCTAGAAGACTGAAACATTTTCCAATGTGGATTGTGGAACGCTGACTGTCGATCAGCATAAAGTGAATGCTTTAATTTCCCTTGCTTAACTACATCAATAAGCTATAGAATGCAAGTAAAACGAAGATTCCAACTAGAAATGGTGATTTGACCTGCTCTTATTTGGTGGTAGTTTGGTAGCGGCACCTGGCACCAGAAAAATACAAAAACCCTGTCTTAACTGCACTTTGCTGCGATTGGAGTCATCCAATTCAATAGCCGTCTAAATCCTTCCGATACCACCACGTCCTGACGGTGAAAAAATAAGTCATGCCTTGATTGAATGTGGAAATTGACAGCTAATTAACCTATTGACACCATCCTTCCCTTGTTCTTATTTTTCCCTTGTTCTTATTTACAAGTTTACTACTAGCTGGAGTACCAATCAGTGAAAATGACAGTTATCTTTTGTTCAAAACATTACCAGATTCGAAAACAGCCAAGGTAGATGCGCGCCAAAAATGTGGCCAGCTTTTCATCGATCTCTTCTTTTTCTCCAACTTAAAGGGTTGTCAAAACTATCCTGGTACATGTTCCATTTGCAGCCATGATGCATTGCTAATTTACATGGATTGATTTTTTTTGTTGGCGGGAGATGAATTCAACTAATTCATATGAATTGTGAAGAATTCTACTTCGGAAACGATATATTCAGAACGCAGAGCTAAGTCACGTTCCAATAAAAAACAGACAAGACCAATCAACAAGGTTACGTATCTTTTTAGAAAGGGAATATATTGATCAATATTCCTCCTTACTCTCTGCAGAGGACACTCAACCACCTAATATTGTAAGCAAAAAAAATTCAACAGAGGCCCTTGTGCTTTAACTGAATCCTACTTGTCCAAAAAGAATGGAGAATTTAAGCTTTTGTGCACCACTTGTCCAACTCCAAGCTCATCCTGAAAGATGATGCATGTTAGTATTCAGCTCCGCAAGAATCTCAATGCGGAATGCTGACTGTTGAGCATAAAACACTCAAATGTGGAGTGCGTGCACCATGGCTAAACCACAAGTAGACCAAGATTCCAACGCGGATTGCTGAGTCGGACTGATGCTGTGTGGGCCCACACGAAGCAACCCCAACGAGAAAAGTAGACGCTGGTGTGGTTGCGACGCGAGGCCATGCGCAACATGCTGCAAAATCACGGCCACATCTCAAATTCGCTACGACTCCGTGCCCTTACCATGCTGAGCGGGGCCACCAGCTAGCATTGATCCTGGCCATTCGATTTATTGAGAGCGGTAGGTAATAACCAATTCCTCACTTTCTTCTCTGAAATGGTTTTTGCAGTGGCCCCAAACTTGTGATAGAGATGTTCTTGTTGTTATCCTCATGTTATATATTTTGCTGGGAAATTATGACTTTGCAGTCATGAGCAAACATCATGTTATTATACGTTTTTGTTGGAGTCTCTCTTTGATGACGTTGACTTCTTCCTTCTACAAAATATGCAATGACCATCTTTTTTAATCGTTATATACCAATAGTGTACATTTTAATAAAATTTTTACCTGTTAATAATTTGAACAAATCTGATAAAAAAATTTCATATAGATGACTATCAAACACATCAAAATCGTTTCTTGAATTTTCAGCCACATGTGTTCCAAAAAATATAATTAAATAAAAGACAAAAAAGAAATCAAAAACGAACAGGGTATGATGTTGCATGTTGTACATATATATTACCAAAAACTATAAAAGGAGCGAGATATTTCAGATCGATGCATGTAAGCAAATAACTTAATAAATACACGTTCACATTTAAAAACTAGACCTGCGGAGGGTCTGACGGCCCTCGGGCATTTTTAAAGGAGAATGATCTTCTCACACAGATCGAGAAAACTCCCGAACCTCCCTCCGCACCCGTACACAAGGACTCAGCTGGCCTGTGAGAATCGGCGCGAGTTCTTAACCTGAGCTCTGGCGTGCGGAGGAGTAAAAGGATTTTTTTCTCGCATTGCAGCTCGCGCTACAGTGCCGTGCGTCACCCAGGCTACGAACCCGGGCGGCAGCGCTGCAGGCCAGTGGCCTTTGCCACTGCGCCACGCGCCCCTCCGCATACACGTTCACATTTGAACCTGCATGCACAACAGCAAGTAGTATCACACATGCTTTTGTACATTCTAGGATATGTTATCGCCAAAAGAAATAACGCCAAGGATTTGTGACTCTGCCGAACTATCCTCTGCACATCATTTTTTTTTTTTGAAACGTATCATCTGCACATCTTAGCAAATTAAACCTAAAACGAAATCAAGGAGTAAACCTAACACTAGCCTTCTTCGCCCCTCACCCCTTCGCTACAGGAGAGAGAGGCGAAAAAGGGCGACCGCGTTCCGGCGGCGGCTCCCTTCGATCTCCCCTCCCTCCGGCGGCCCGTAGGGCTTCGGAGGGCCGGGAGATCGCCGGAGCTGCCGTCCGGTCTTCTTCTAGCTGCTAGGTAGGTTAGTAGTCTAGTTTGTTCCCTGTTAGGGTTAGGGTTCCGGCGTCCTCCTTCGAGATGGCGGCCGGTTTTCTTCTCTCCCTTGCCGGATCTGGTTGTGGAGGCGTCGACGGCGGCGGCGACACCACCGGTAAGGCTTTGTGGAGTTTCTTTTGCTTCTACTCTTTTGCGAAAGGGTGGGAGATTTTGTTTCCCCTCCTCGGCGATGCTGCTGGGGGTGGTGGATGGCTGTTCCCCTCGCCGGCGGAGCTGGTGATGGTGGATGTGTTGTCCGGGTTGTCGCTGTCGAACTTCGGTGGCGGCTCCGCCGGTCTTTTGCTTCTTGTTGTTCGTTGTTGCTTCGTGGTGGTGGTGGGATGCTTCTTCCTCCTTTCTGTGATGACGCGACGGCCGGTCCGATGCTTTCGTCGTGATGATCCAATCGGCGTTTCCAAGGTTTGGGATGTACTGTTCATCAGTTTTAATATAATGCCCTTTCCCTTTCGCAAAAAAAAAAAAAAAAAGGAGTAAACCTAACACCAGGAAACCGAGGATGAAAACGGGGACGCAGTTAGCCACGTGCTGACGTGGATCCAATAATTTCAGTGGGTCCCACTACGAACTCCCGTGCCGCTCCGCTCTTCAGTCGTCACCGTTCTGACAAGCCGTTTAGGTTTCTCCGCTCTCCAAAATTGCATTCCCGTCCGAATTCAATTTCAAAATTCTACACTACTGATTTTCCAAACAGCACCTTCTCAGACTATGACATGCGGGCCATGCGAGCTCCGTGACCCACAATTCCGCAGTTTTTTAACGCCTCGCTATATATCACGCCCGTGCAAAAAGAAACAGGAGAATTCTTTTCTCCCCTTCTCCACTCTCTCTGCCCCGCGAGCGAGTCTTCGTCGTCGTCGACTCCTCCCGAGCTCGCTGTCCTCCGATCGTTTCCGCCATGCCGTCGGCACCAGCTGTCATGCCGGAGACGCCGTCGCTGTCTCCAACGCGGCAGTATCTCCGGCCGCGGTCGCCCCTCGCCAACGGCTCGGCGGCCGGCGAGTTCGAGCTGCGGCACTGGCGCACGCCCAAGAAGCGGGCGCCGGCGCCGCGGTGGGCGGCGCCGCCGGTGATCGAGATCCCCCACAGCGCCGGGAGCGACGACGACAGCGGTAGCAGCAGCGGCGGCGGCGGGCACGGGTACACCAGCCTCCGGGACATCCTGTCGTCGCCGGAGTACGCCGCGGCGGGGTCCCCAGCGGCGGCCTGCGTCGTCGGCGGCGGTTGCGGCAGCTGCGGGGACATACACATGATACGGCACCCGCTGGTGAAGCACGCGGCGTACGCGTACCTGCAGATGACGCCGTCGGCGAGGGAGGACCCCGGCCGCCGCGGCCGGCGCTGGCGCGGCCCGCTCTGCCGCCTCCTGCTCGGCTGCCTCAGCTTCATCGGGGCGCTCTTCCGGACGTGACTCCTCCTCCGGCGACGGCGGCGTGGGTTCTTGGACGCAATTGAGTTTGTCTTCCTCTGTTTCTGCTCCTCGAGTTCTTGTGTCGCTAGATTTTCTTTTTCAGTGTAGAATTTTCGAGCTTCGGTTGAGATGTAAATTGTGTAAATAATTTGCTAGGATTAGGAACAACTGGAGATTGAGATCATAGCAGGAAGAGGAATGATTCCTTAGTTTTTGCTCACCAACAGCAGCAGATTAGTTAGCTTGAAGCTGTCTTGATTTTCTAAGTCGTCATGAACTAATGATTGGCGTAATAATAATGACAATAAAAATGAGGAAATAAGAACTGGAGCAGACTGAAACTGATTGATGTACAAAAAAAAAATGATGATTTCTATCCATCTGTTCTTCACAATGGTCAATGGATTGCTGGATTTTGCTATGTACTCTCTCTTTTTTATCTCTGCTTTTTCTTTGATTCATTATATGTACATGGGATCATCTCCTAAAGTTGCTGTAAGATAAGATTTTCCTTCCTCTAGTAATGCTTGCCGTTGGGCGCTCGCCGGGGATGGGCGCCGAGAGTGGCGCGCAGTGCCTCGGCAACCACGGCGGCGTCGGGGTTGCTCTCGAAGAGGGACTCCTGCGGCGGGGGCGACGGTGGCCGGCGTTTGGTCGCGAAGGGGCTCCATCCGGATTTCTTGTTCTTCTGCTGCACGTGAAACCCATTGTCACTTTGTCAGTCAGAAACTGTGCGCAAAATTGTCTCGCAGTCAGTGCGCCGTGATTCGTGCACATGGAAGCACATAACCATGACCATTTGGTGGATATAAGACTGTCTCCAACCGATGTCCCATTTTGGGACTTACATAGGATTTGGGGTGCAAAACTACCAAAACACATCTCCAACGGATGTCCTATACAGCAGACGCATTATCGGAGGCAGCAGCCCCACGCCGCATAATTGCGGTGGCTCGTCGCGCGACCTCAACACAGAAACGCTCGAATCGTTTTCTTCTCCTTTCGTCTTCCTCTGTCGCTCCCTCTCTCTGTTCCGCGCGCAGGGCGCAGCATCACGGCGCGGGGGGCGGGGCGGGCGCAGCGGCGCGGCGGGCTCGGCGGTGGGAGCCGGAGCCGGAGCCGGGGCGGAGGAGCTGCACGACCTGCGCGGCGGAGGAGCGGGCGGCGCGGGGTCGGCGCCTCGCTCTGCTGCTCGGCCGCCTACGGAGGGGGAGGAGAAGGCGGCAGGGCCGTCGAGCAGGAGGGGGAGGAGAAGACGGCGCGGCCGTCGGGAGACGCCATGGCCACCAGCAAACAGAAGAAGGGCGGCGAGCTCCTCTGATTTCCCCCAAATCCGGCGGGTCGAAGGGCGGCGAGCTCCTCTGATTTCCCCGCTTGCTGCTTCGTCCGTCAACAGATGCCGGAGGTGGTGGATACGTCTCGCAGCAGCTGCGGCCGTGGTCGACGCCGCCTCCACCACAGCCACTGGTGGGGAGGCGGGGGCAGCGTGGGGGAGGCGCGAGGACGGCGCGGGGCGGCGGCGCGAGGACGGCGCGGGTGCGGGGGCGCGAGGGCGGCCCGGCGCGGGCGCGGGGGCGCGCTGCGGCGCGGGCGCGGCGCGGGGCGCGGTGGGAGCAGGAGGAGGAAGAAGAAGCTTTGCGTCTCATCGTTGGAGATCGCTGTTTTTAGGTACGGTGAATGGAAAGAAATCTCACCCATTTTGTGTTTGGGTCGCGGTGCACCGTTGGAGACAGCCTAAGTTGATGTCTACTGTCTCACTGTAGACGTGAACCTTGAACAGGACAGCGTCTACCGACCGCACAACAACTGATCGACACGACGCGTGATGTTTTCACACTACGACACTACTAGAGACAAGGAGATAATCAGGGTCCTCGTGTGGTCATGAACTCTTCATGCTACAAGATGCCAATGCAAGAATTTTGGTTTCCAAAATTCATTCATATTTGAGTTTGAAGACCGGATCATGGCATGAACTCATGAAGGGGCTCTCATTCAATTCAGAAATAAGCGAACATTCATAAAATTTCTAGGGAATTATGACAATGGAAGGAAGAAGAGAGCAATGCTTGCAATACACAGGCGCCCGAACATGATAGGAATCAGACAACATCAGAGCTGGAAAGGATGGGTTTGAACGGTCATGTTGGCTCTTGGGTTTTCGTTCAGACAAATGCCCACGTTATGCGCGCGGCTGCTGTTGTCCCTGCTAGACAATAGCCGGTTGAGCGTCACTGTCCAGTAGGCCAGGATTGAATGGGAGCCGCGAGAGCTTTCAAGGGCAATCGGTGCATGGGGCAGGCCATGACCGGAGTTGAGGTTGAGGAAAGGGGGCAAGTCCCTGGCAGTTGGCACTGGCGTGCATGGATGGGTTGGATAATGCTGCTGTCTGCTTGTCAAAGTGGGGCGGTGAGAGGGAAACAAAGGGAGGGGTGAGTTGGCAGGGTTGGGCCACATTGCTTTCTTTGTAACCCTTTGCTTGATGCCAGTTGGAGTTTATTCATATGCGGAAAACAGGCGGTGTCATGGTTCGTCGGAAAGAAAAGGTTGGCCAAAACAAATACTCCCTCCGATTTTTATTTGATGTCGTTAGGACAGACTTTCTAGTTCAAAGTTGAACTAACTGGCTTGTCTGAACGACAACAAAAGAAAAACGGAGGTAGTATGTGAGAAGCATTTGGTGAGATTTAGCAGAACTTCATACCACAAAGACAAGCAAACTTCCTCGCAAAAAAAAGAAAAAAAGAAAAAAAAAGAAAGAAATAAATAAAGAAAAAGAAAAAAAAAGAAAGACAAACAAACTTCAATAGAATATGTTTAGAAACTTTGCTTGAATTTTCCAAAGGTCAACAAAACTATTATTAGATGCCCCTGGTCTATAGTAATAAATAAACTAGCAGTTTTTGATATGTCGAATTGTGTTTCTTTGCTCAAAAAAGGCCTCAGAACTCAGATTAAGTATGACATTACTGAAGGGAATTTTAGTGTGGGTTTTCTTCTTGGTAAGACCTGATTGTGACATTTAATGTAACATGAAGTCATGAAGCAAATCAGGTCTTTATTGTTCAACCATTTTTTGTAGGATTACTAATTAATGGTATTGAAAAGGCGATCAGGAAGAAAACCTAATGTTTATACGTCGTAATGAAAAAGGCAGTTTTCCACTTGTTGGTATGTTGCCTTAAAGAAGTCCCAGATGAAGGATAACATTACAAAGGGAAAATTTTAGTGTCTGAATTTTCTTGGTAACACCTGAATGTGATAATTCAATGTAACATGAAGTTCATCAGTTCTTTATTGTGATTTGTGCGACTAGTTTCCATAGGATTTTGATAAGTTATACTATTAAAGATGTGCTGAGTAAGAAAACCTAATGGATATACACACAAAGTAGCTCTACTAAAGCTATATTAATCATATCTGCTGTGTTATGGGATGTATATGTGCTTGACAAACATAGGAGTATATGTTTTCTCAAATAAAGTTGTAGTATAGAAATGCATGGTCAACTTATTTTCAGCGAAGTGCTATTTATTTGCTTATAGAAGGGCTCAAATATCAGAAGGACAAACTTAGATCGAAACTATCCTACACGCATAAATCTATTCAAGAATGAGTACATTTTAGGTGGGAAGTTCTCTGATAGAGAAGAGTGTCATTACCTCTGCATTGGAACCTTCAGGTTTCTCAGACACCACATAGCGCATGACATCCATAAAGAAAGCTGTTCCTTTGTCAGCAAAATTCTTGACATAGAAACTAAGCAGTTGCCCAGATTGTGCCCTCAGATGAAGTAACCTCTGCTCAATGTTGGGTTCATATTGCATCACTATGGGGCGAACAAAGGTGTCGTATACAACATCACTTCCCTACAGAGACAATCAACTTAAATAAAATTTTCACCTAAACAAATGCATGATTTGCAGGAGACAATAGAAGATGAATGAACAAAATACTCTTACCTTTGTTTTAGGGTACCATAGGTAAACAAAGAAAGCTAGCTTTATTTCTCCATACATTGGCATCCTGTCATTGATACAGTACAGTGGCCATGAATGAGTAAGTGGTAGGTTTTTAGAAGTATCAAAGGAGAAAGAAGCAACGAGCATCGACTAACCAAGATATGAGGCTCTCAAAGGCTAGCACCATGGCAACAATAATCCTGGAAACATTTACAAACAGGACATTAGTAAGGGTCTGATAACTTAATTGATGCTACTTAACAAGTTAAAGGAAGCAGTGGTTTTTGACACGGAAAAAAAAAACAAGATTAATCTCAAATGAAGATGCAGGGGCAGTAATTCATCCAAGTAATGGAAAACAAACAGGATGCAACAAACATTCAAATAATCATGGATCTCCGTCTCGCCAACCAGGAAACTATTTCACCATTTCATCTAATATATCACTTATAACTTGATAGTGTGTAAACTAATGCTCCCAAACGCCCAGTGGATCATGCGAAGGGATTAAGAAGTGCAGATTTTGTATCCAGCGTTTCCAGCATCCCCAATTGGAAAATCCAACATTTTGCAAAGTTTCAAAAATTGATCAAAAAATGCATTGAAATCAATAAGACACAACCTATTCTCAGGGCCCCTGACTCTCAAAAGAGCAGGGTAAAATACTGAGCATAAGCAAGGCAACTGCTCTACAGATATCAAACCAGAGACCAAAGCAGGGCTTGACAACATGTTCAAGCTGTATCAATCTTCTTGACCAAGACAAACAACACGGCTTATAAACTTTAAAAAAAAGAAATGAAAGGTTTGAATATTCCAAGCCATTGAAAAACCTGCCACAAAACAAATTCTCCAGTAACTATATGTAACAAGTTCTGCACATAATACAAGCAATCAACACCAGATTTTGAAAAACCATGTTGATACTGATAGCTCATGATATTGAATACGACAATTTTCCAGTCCAGATCATAATGTACAGAAACAACTACATTAATAAATTGCACATCATTGCAGTAAAATTCTGAAGAGATTACTAGAATATAAACACTTTCCATTTTTTTAAAAAGAAAAACTTTATGTCTGTCAGAAAGCCATGCAACTCCAATAACTAGGTCAGCGGAGCTATTGTCCAATCTAAACTGGTTGAATAAGAGAAACATTACTAGTTACACCTACTGTGTTGAATTTTACCAAAATTATCTTAGTCAAACATAGGTGAGGGAAGACTAATATGACCACACCTAAGCATCTCATACTCACGCGTTTCTCTCTTCCGAACAGAAGTATCCAAACAATTGGAAGCTTCTGTATCCAAACAATTGGAAGCTTCTGTACCAGTTTTTTGGGAAGTACAACCGATTGGAAGCTTCCTATTTGTTCTTTTGAAGGGCTTCGTGGTGTAGTCAAAATGTCAAAAGTGCATTAGGTAACAAAATAGTTTTCAATTTCAGCATGTATCCTGTACATTGAATTGGTCTCTTCCCCATAGGTCAATTAAGCCGATCAAGAATGTACATGAGTCTTCAAACCTTCCATATTTTAGTTCGTCACTGACCTAGTCTACTCATGCTTAAGTCTAATCACAGAGGTAAACTGAAGCCTTCCTCTTGCAGAAAAGCAATAATAATACAAAATAGAATATGTCAAGATAACGAAATGAATGACTAAACAAGGAATCAACTTGACATTGTTAAAGCAGGAAAAAGATTTGATGAATCTTTCATCTCTTTCATGGAAAGAATGCGGAACTTAAAATAGTCAGCCAACCAATAGCATAGATCTGGAGTCTCATAATATCATGCAAAACTAAACTGTTTCTAGAATAGCACAACCATTGGACGAGCCTTTTGCTTCGAATGCACGTGTTGATAGACCTACTTCATCGGCACATATATCTCAAGCAACAATGATCTGAGTTATTTAAGTGTAAAGAAAAAAAAAGTTAAAACGGTATGATTAACCATATACAAAAAGAAATAGCAGTATGATAAATAGCTTGCGTGAATCAAGTAGGTACGAATAAAAGATGTGAGTTCATGCATAATTAATGTGCTTCAATGTGTGAAAACAATCAAAGGCAATTGATTAATTCTGGAATCTATATGAGGCATAGGTGTCAGAAATCTGTTACCCGAATCCTTAGCACACAGGGAACTATATTTTGCCTTGTATCTTAGATTCAAAGAGGGATTCTGCGACAACTATCAGTCCATCCTATAACTGCCCTTCATCTTATGCGGTACATGCACTACAATAGTGTTTACTGATTCCATTGAGCATCATATGAAAACGGCAAACAAATAATCAATTTCAGTTGTGCGGATAAGATCTCAATCTTTGAAAGAATGATGAATTTCAGGATAGTAGGGTTTACACAGTTGTAATAATAGACACAAATTCCAACGGTACGCACAAGTTATGTATCGTCCTAGCTAATGCCTGAACTGTCCTCTATGATTGTGAAACAAAATGAACTCGTAACATTTTACTTGAACTGAATGTCAGAACTTGGATAGTTACATGTCGAGACATAACGGAATAACCAGCATGGTAATTGTTACTTACTAAACTAAATCAGATATTACGGGAACTCCCCTCTATAAAATGCAGTCATGCAGAAAATAATACTAGTACAGATCATTGATCGCAACCAAAAAGTCCCAAAATGGTTGCTATTTTTAGCAGTTTCGCGGCTAGTGCAGGCGGGCAGAGGACATGAATCTAAAACTGGAGCAGCAGTTGCCCATTTAATGATGAAGCCTAAAAATGCATAGAGATGGCTTGTGCACGAAGTAACATTCTCTTTCCGATTGACACTATACTCCTTTTCCCCACGGAATGCAGGATTGAGATGTCATCAACTCATAATCCAACCATCCACCTAACAACCAACTATTAGCACACCACAAAGCACGCAATAGTTTCCATCTGAAAAAAAAAAACTGAAAAGGGAGGCATATGATAAATAAAAGTGGGCACAAGCCCAATCATCTCTCGTGAACTTTTGCCTCGATATAGACATTAAAAAAAAACACGAGACAACATGTTAGGGAGCAAAAGGATAAAGGGTGGCGAACTAAAGTCAGCATCATGATTCATGATACCGAGACATAAATAAATAAACAGAACCATGTTATCCAAGCTCTGAATCTCACGCTGCCGCATCGTCAGGAATGGAAAGGGGCAAACGCACCAATCGCACGGCAAGCAGGCTACTACTATTGTTGAACCACAACAACAACTAGAAGCAGAGGCTGGTGACCGGTAAGAAATGAGGAGCGAACGCACGATCAGTTGGAACAGCGATTTTTCTCGGCCCGAGATGGTACGGTGGTTGATCTACGGAGGGAGGGAGGGGCTGGGAACTCACCAGTACTGGCACCAGAAGCGGAGCATGTGCGTGTCGTTGGGGCGCGTCTCCACCGTCTTGAAGCACTCGAACGCCGGCATCGCGTAGCCGAACAGCAGCCTGCGAGGGGGAACGAAACCCAGGACGAGGAATCATGAGACAGTGCCGAGAGCGAAGAACAAAACAACGCCAAGCGAGGAAGAAGCGAAGCATTCGGGCGGGGGGAATTCCGCGGCGCGGGGTAGAACAGGACTTACAGCAGGATCTTGGAGAGGAGCTCCCCCAGCATCTCGCCGTCACCGGGAATGCGGGCGCGGCGGCGCGTGATTCGTCCGGGCTCCCAGTCCCCCGCGCGGAATCTCGGGCCGGCTGCTGCTCCTCGGGGCGGGCGGGCAGGCGCGCGCGGAGAGCGGTGGCGGAATGGAGGAAGAGGAGACGGAGGGAGGGAGGAGGCGGAGAAGGAAGCGGTTGCTTTGGCTTCGAGGAGACCGAGTCCGAGGATTTGAGGGGGAGCCGTTGCCCAGTGGCACGACGAGACGTGGTGGGGCTGGACCGTTCGACCGACTCGGTGGCGCGGGGGGTTTGGACTTTGACGGCGACCGACGCCTGGCTGCGCGGTGGGGCCCGCCGGAGCGGTATCTCCGTTCTCCGGTCACGTTTGTTTGCTGCCCTACGTCTACATGGGTGTTTGAGTTTGCTTTACGCCATGTGTCGATGATTCGGTGGGGCCAGGGAGGGAAGGGGGATGCGGGGAGTAGCGTGTGGGTGCGCGGACCGGTGCCTTTACGCTTTTCGATCCTGAAGGGCCGTGGGTTCCCGTGTCCCCGACCCTTCTGTGGCCCCGCGTGTTGCCCAGAACTCCAACGAAATTTCAGATGCTTGTGCGTCAGCCAGCGTACACAAGCATTGACCTTGGATTAATAGACTATACGCAAATCACAGACAGGCAGGCAGGCAGCGCGAGCGAAACCGTTTTGTTGTGTCCCGAGCTCTCTCAAATGGAGCATGGCGAAATGCCTGGAGGTGCCGTGCCGTCTTATTTTGTGCTACTCCATCTACTCCAAGGTAAACTTGGAACCGAACATGCATGGCACGTACGTCCACGCGTTTTAATCAAATGGTCACACTACTCATGGTCACCACGACTCACCGGGTGGACGCGTTTCAAGCAAATGCGTGCCAACGCAGAGCGACTCACGCACGGGATGCGCAGAAGATCGCCGGTGCCTTCTTTTGGCAAGGACCCGTGACCGGAACGGGTATCATTCCGCTTGGTCAGGCCCATTTTGCCAGTGGATTGATTGATTCATGAGCGCAGGCGGCCGAACCGCCGAAGCAGACGGAGAAGAAGATTCCGGGCGGCATCTACAGTATAGGACGACGACGCGTGCCGCCGCGCGACCCAGACGCCACGACCGGGTTTGGACGACATGGACTCGTACCGGTGCACCCCTAGCCCGTAGTAGGTATTTTTGGCTCCGGTCCAAGTCCAACCAATCCGCCGCCGGCCGGCACGAAATTAAAGGTTCCACATACAGGTCAAACAAACATTACCTCCACGCGTGACCTCTCCTAGCTAGCTACTCGACCGTATTCTTTACAGTATTTTCCTTTTCTACAAGTGCGAGGACGGCTCCATCAATCGGCAGATCAGGTCATCCCGTTGCTCCGCTGGTCCTCGCTGTTTTCAGTTTCGCGGTCATTTCTCAACTCTATAATTCGCACGCGCCGCGGGTTTTGCTAGGCTGAATACTCGGTCGTATGTGGGCATGTAGTTGGCAGAGTCAACATTGTTTAGTACGCAACTACCCAGTACTGCTTTCGTTTGATCCGACGTCAAAGACATACGTACGTACACAAATCATTTGCATTGTCAACTATGAACTCTCAATAGTCGTGTGGCGTGTATCGCTTCCAAACTGATCCCCGCATCTTCCCGGATGTTACCGCTAGCTAGCTAGCTTACGATACCACATGCAAAATTTGAGTCGCAGAACACGGCAAGGTACTCTGCAAGCTCCAAAAGTAGCCGTAAGCTAGCTAGCCATGCATGGCGCCATCGTGTCGTGTGTTAGGATGGACATAACAAAATTCACGGTTGGTCATGTCGCTATCAGACAAGGTTCAAACTTGATTATCGTCGATCCACATCGTTAATTCCATAGGAAATACTGTATCGCTTTACCAACCACTACGAAAGCTCGATCGTATATAGTTCGTTATAGGTTAGTTAGTTGCAGCTTAGGGTGGGTGCACATTAGCTCACCCATCCATCAATCAGGCTCGTCACCGGCCTCTCGGTGATTTGACCTCGAGACAAGTCGCCTTAATTATAAAGTACGGCATCTCAAAGCTTAGTTTTCTCCAAAGCAATGCATCATCAGCTTCCTCGAACCTGCGCTTGCGAACCAGCCGTTCGTTCATCAGCTCAGACGGCGTCAACTGTCAAGTAAAGTGGCTGTCGATTGATGGGCCGGTTTTGGCGAGAGCAGTCGGATGGACCAGGCCGGAGCTCACGCGGCCAGCAACTAGACTGCAGCCCAATTTGAATACAGCCCAATTTGAATACGAAAAAGTCTAAGCATGGGTTTTTCTTCTCCTGGGCCTAAATTGTCCCTGGGGTGTGGGTCTAGTCCAATACAGCCTCTGAGTTTTTTTTATTCGTTTTGCCATGAGCTTCTGAGAATGTGTCCATAACTCACCAACCTCAACCATTCCATAATCCATACTGTGGAAGCTGATGGAAATAAATTATTTTTAACCAACTGGCCTACTGATTAACAGACACAGACACACACACGAATAAAATTCAGGATTTGATATGATGGGAGAAAAAAAATATCAGGAGTACTAGCTGCATCGCGTTGAGATGAGAGCAAGGCCAATGCGCGCCGGTCTCACGACCATGCACGCACCCATGCGACCATGCACGCGCCCACACCGTCCAAAGCTGCGCCGATTAAACGCCACCCCGGGCAGCACAGGTGACAGAAGTTTGGAGAGAGTGCCGGACCCACAACTGAGCAACGCGACGGTCGAACCTGCCGGCGACCAAGGCTGTGTCAGGAGGCTTTCCTCTCTCATCCACGTCAGAAAATTCTTACGTGGCAGTCGAATCGACAAAGCGATGAACCTGCTCTGAAACGAAACGTCAGCTGCATGGTCTAGACAGCACCATAGAAAATGAAATTTCACAGCGGGAACTGGTCGCAGCAGTCAGAGAGGGTCAGAGTAACATTGATGTTATCTTCTGCGCTCTGCGGCCCCAAGGATGATCCGCCCAGAGTCTCGCAGCAGCAGCATCCTCCGCTCCTGCATCGAATTCAAGTGGATGCAATGCCCAAGCTCGTAAACTCGTCAGGTCACGTCCATCCCCCTGTCATCAATCTGGCGTTTAAAGCCCAGGCTGCCATGCATTCAGTAGCGGCAACAGACTACGAGGGCGTGAGATCATGGCTGTAGCGTGAAACACAGTAGTAATTTCGAGTAGTTGATGGTGTGGACTTTAAGTATGAGCCCCCGAATAATTAAGTCGTTAATAAAACATTGGAACAGACTACACAATGTGAGCCATTTGCACTGATGCATTTCCGGGAGCAGACATGCAGAAATCAACAAGAACCAGAGTTCCACCTTCCAGGTATTTGGACCAAAGCCTGGTTTAAGAACCGTACGAAACACCAACCTCTGGACAGAAGTCACAGAACTCACAAGTGATGAAGGAGTACAAACTGTGTTGAATTTTTCCTAGGGAAGAAAATGATGAATTTGCGCCTACAGCTGGATGCATCAAATTGTTGCAGAGAAGGGCCGTTGCGTGGAGGAAATGCGCTCGCTTGTGGGCATTGCAGTAGCAGGAGTATCAGGGGTCCAATCACTGCACTCTGCATATGCTTCAGCAAAAGTTGCCACACGATTTTTCATCCAAGAAAAATTACTCCGCACCGCTCTGCTGCCGTGCCGGTTCACAGCAACTCATAAAAAAACTGGGCGTCCCAGGCCCAGGGCCAGGATCTTTGGACAAATTTTGCGATACAAATACTAGTACTGTATTGTACTCCTCCAGTCCTCCTTTTCGGCTGCAACGCATCGGCAGCCTTGGCTCAACTGAGTCGTGGTCGTGGTCAGGTGTACACCTCACCATTTCAGATTCAGTGACTGTGCTTGCTTGCTTGCTGCCTGGCACTCGTGTAAAAATATCCAGTAGTGCGTGAGTGAAGAAATTTGTCCAGGGCAGGGAGGGAGCAGCGGGGCAGTAGAAAATTGAAGTCACATTCAATTGTGATTCAGAGGAAGCGCCGTGCGGAGCTCGAGTTGCTTTGGCAGAACCGCAGAACTCGGCTGGTTTTACGGTGTGGGTAACTCGGCTGGTTTTACGGTGTGGGTGTGTGTATTCAGTGCAGTGCAGGAGTGATCGTGAGGTAACGTTTCATTTCATTTAATCGCCGTACAATTACGAACGAGTTGGAACACGCCGGGCACGCCCCTCGCGGATCGCCGCAGCATTGCCTTGCTGGTGCGTGCCCACCGCGCCCCGCGCGCAGCCGCCGCTCTCGCCTGAGCTTGGCCCCTGAGCTTGACAAACTTTTTAGCATTTAAATAGAAAAACAATCTGGGAGTCAAAAGACCACTGTATCTCTCATTTTTAACTCAATCCATCCCTCCCACCAACGACAAAGTTTGTTCTATTCTAAAAAACGCCTTATATTTAAGAAAAAATCAAACTCCAAAACGTCCTATATAAAAAGACAGATGGAGTATAAAATTCAAAATTTTTTTAATAATAAAACAATTCATAACAAGATATGTGGTAATTTTAAAACGGAATGACTACAGCTCAATTCCAAGGTGAAGCCCCAAACAATACTAGTTTTTTTTTGTTGGACTTTTCCAACGTTTAAACCCCCCCCCCCCCCCCCCCCCCCCCCCCCCCTTTTCTCTCTTACTTTCTCTTCCATTGACGGAAAAATGAAAGGGAGACTCCACCGTCCGACTGGCAGGAGGGGGGTCTTGAGCACCCCTGATGCCCCGCTGCACGACCCCTTCCAGCGCCCACGGCAAACCATCATGCCTCCCCTTGACATGATAGATGAGGTCTATAGAAAGGAGGTGTCTTGCTATTACCAAAAGCTCCGCTGCAGGGATAGGATTTCTGATGTCCAGCGTGGCTGAGTGTAAGTTCGCAAGGACAACCTCTCTCGACGTCTCCATCCATACGAACTCCAGGTCAACTTGCGCGGCTAGTATTGTACCATACTCTAGGAGTAGCTAATATCTTGTTAATTTATTATTATTTTGTCAATGTTATTTTTTGCGTAATTTTTAATGACAATGGTCGCCATTTTTAAAAATTTTAGTAGAACACTTTGGACTAACTTTTTCATAATAGCAATAGTAGGTAATTTTAAAATAATATATGAAAGGTATCATGAACTTTTTTTGTAATGACAGCACTGGGATAATTTCTTTTACTTTATTTCTCTGATTAATGTGGTAATTTTTAGCCCTAGATCAAATGTGGTGGACAACGGATGCGGTATCAAATGTGGTAATTTCTTTTATATTACTTGTTGCTTGAAAGGAAAAAAACTCATTCGACAGAGTTTTAGACGCACACGTATTTGGACGTTCACATTTTAGCTTCACGTTGACCTTATATTGGAAAAAAGTTTGTCATAGGATTCCATTAAGGAGAGAATCATGCGTACGGGCTAGAATTTATTTGAAAAACATGTTGCATGTTAAATTAGTTTCAAGTGTATAATAGATAGATAGACGCATGCCAGAGTTTAGATGATCAGTTAAAAAAGTGAAAACATTGTGAGATGTGAGAGACAAGAGTTTGATCGGGCCCAGCAGCTCGCAAGAAGTGGCACGCTCGCAAAGCGGATATGTGATCCTGCACACGTTGCAGCAATGAACGCTGTTCTCGCAGGCCCAACGGCTAAAAAGTAGTTTACCGCCGCGCCGCCGAACCTCTAAAACACGCATGCATCTCGGAGAAAGGATGCGACCAAATTGATATCTCCGCGGAAGATCGATTCAGTCACCGGCTCCTCTGAAAAGCTGCATCTCGGAGACGATGATCACTCAGCGAGTTTGCCACACGCACAGGGGTCGACAACACGGCAACATGATCATGTGAGGAGGAAATGACTCCTCCTGGGATGCAGGCTTGGTTTGATCTGCAGGTTTGTTTGGTCCATCAACTGAACATGCAAACATGGTACTAGTACCTGCATGTACGCATACACCATGATCAAAATGGCTGCTGGTCAGCGTAGACTGACTCCTCGGACAGTTAAAGCCGCGCGGTCTTGTAGCTGCATAGTTCGTCGCAAATCCGTCCTTTTCCTTGAATTCGAGAGAATCATTGGAAAATTCGTCCACAATGTTTACCACTACTCCGTTTTCGATCCGCCAAGGAGAAATTAAAAATGAGTTTTTTTAAATAAAAATTGTCGGGAGCGGCTGACGTACAGCAGCACGTACCACTAGCCACTTGGTCGTGGTGACTGGTAAAAGCCGGTAACCTGTTGATGATTACGTTGCACACCCAACCCAAGTAAGCAGTGCTAAACTTGGTCTTTACAAAAAAGAAAAAGAAAAAGAAAAAGAAAAAGAAAAAGAGGATGATGAAGTTAACCCTGAAGTGGAGACACGCTTGACGAGTGTCAGAGTGTGTGTTGCATGGGCCAGCATCATGCTGTTGCCTACTCGCACCGACCATCCGTGACTTTTATATGTAGACCCTCCTCCCTGCCTGCACGCTTGGATGCGGATGAGGTGACTTCCAAAAAGACGACACATCCTGCTCTCGTGACTCGTGGTGATCATCCGGAGAAGATCTATGCGGTCGCCCGGGTCCGTTCTGAAAACCTGCGGCGTCAACCGCCAAATGATGATCGTTTTGCCCCTGATGGACACACATGCAACGACATGATCAGGTGGCGGCGAGGGGAATGCATGCTTCCCACATGAGTACTCCCTCCGATTTTAAATTGTTGACGTTTGACTGTTTTTGAGTTACGTTTAACCATTCGTCTTATTTAAAATATTTTAAAAATTATTATAGATTTGTTATAATTTTGTATATTTAAGTAATATTTTAAATAAGACGAACGATCAAACGTAATTCAAAAATAGTCAAACGTTAATAATTTAAAACCGGGGGGGAGTAGTTGCTGCGATGTTGCTGCTAGAGAACATCTGGCAACGAGTAATAAACCTCACTTCATGTTTTACGGAAGTAGGTGTACCAAGGAAAAAAAATTTCTTCCAGGAGAAGAAATCGTCACTTGATCGAGCAGGTTGGTGAGAGTCATGGTGATGGGCCTGAAGAGCACGTACTGTTGCCAGTGCCACTAGAATAGGGGAAATGAAAATGCTCTGCATGCAGGACTGCAGCAGCATTATTGACAGCGCCGCATGCAGGACTGCAGCAGCATTACTGACAGCGCCGCTGAATTCCCTCCTGATCGCAAAGACCGGCAGGCACCCTCGTCCCCGGCACTCGATCGGCCGAAAGCTGTTAAACGGTTAATCATGTTGACGATAGGGCAGCAGTAATGATGGTGGCGTCCGGCTGAGTGACCATGCATGATTTGGGGACACAAGCTTTGCTTGAACGTGCCTGGCCCATGCATCACGCGTAGCGTTACTAGCGTACGTAATGCTCTGGAGCACCGCCGACCATCCGTGAGACCGTGACCCTTGTGTGCAGGGCAGACAGAGTCGTTGGTGATTATCCTGCTGCTTTGGTTGGATGTGGGGGGATTTCTTCTGCATTTACTCTTCTCAATCCTTATATAAGGTGATCAACTTTAGAGGTGTACAGCCAATTTTTACCCCATCAGTCTGGAAGTTACATATACCACCTAGAGTTCAATTTTTTCTGTGGTTGGTTTCTAAAAATAAAGCGTTAACTAGAGACAATGTTAGTAAGAGGAAGAAACTAGATGATTTATCATGTCTGTTCTGTAATAGGGAGGAGTCTTGCTGCCACCTGTTTTTCACCTGTGTAGTAGCAAAAAGAGTGTGGGCTGACATTTCTCAACTGTTAGAAATTGAAATAGGATCTGATTTTGAAAATGTAGCTACTAGATGGCTCTGCAACAAGAAGTTTATGGTGATTAACATGCTTAGTTCTGCTATTTTATGGTCTTTATGGAAGTTGAGAAATGCCTTTTGTTTTCAGAATGGGAGGTGGTCGGGTGTGAGGCAAATATGGCAGAGAGCCATCCCTATGCTCAAAAACTGGAAGTTACTTTGCCCAGTCAAGCACCTTCAGGAGTTCGACTCCATGCTTGCCAAGATGGAGATGCTGAGAACAATGCCGGAGAGGCTTTCCTGTGGCTGAAGACTTGTGGTCAGAAGATGGAGAAACAAGCCGGTGATCTGGGAGAACAAGGTGATAGCAAAGCCTCAAGGAGACTTCAGCAGGTTGCAAGAAAGGTGGATGAGGAGGATTTAATCTGGCTTTGGTAATCAGCCTGCGTGTGGCTTGTAATAGACTTTGGTTAGTTCAGGTTGCTGGATGTTGATGCCGAGAGGCGGTAGATGTGCCGCGGTGGCGCGGTTCTGAACCTGTTCTGTAAAACTCTATCCTGCCATTTTGCATTGCAATGCAATTAGGCGGGGTCCTTTTGGGCCCTAAAACTCTAAAAAAATGTGGGGGGATTGGATGAGGTGACGGCATGCGGTGTTTGTGAACCGCGATGATGATGAGGTCGATCGGAGGCAGGAAGCTCTCTCTGCGACTGCGAGTAGGAGTAGCTGAAGCTTGGATGCCGGCCGGGGGACGTCTTTCGCCGTCCTCGGCCACTGGCACCGTACTATACCTTCGAGCTAGCGCGACATAGATACAGTACGTACTTAAGCCGGCACGGTGGCCGTCGGTCCGTGCGGAAACCACATCGGAAAGTCCGGTACATGCGTCGTGATGATTGGCCGGCACGAGTGAGCGTGCGGAAAGCCGCTAGCTTGCTAGGTCGAGCCTTCTTTCTCCACCACTGCAGCAGGGCGCGAGTGCTGTGCGTGCTCTCTCCTTTGGTGGCCCTGACGAGAAGCTCCTTTTCATGGCGGGCAGCGCGCGTGAAGCTGGTGGTGCGAAGAGTCCCGTCTCTATACGGAGCAGTGACTGTGTGATGAGTGGCGCTGCTAGCTGGAGCTTTGGCTCGAGTCGAATGACTACTCGATCCGGTCGCCGCTAATTATTCCGGCGCGCAGGTCCCCAGGGGATGCGATTCGCGTCGTTTCCCCTCCCCATCTCGGATCGGATCCCGAGCTCGTCGTCGCCCGCCCGCTGGTCCTGGTCCTCGTGTTGACCCACGGAACAACGGCCCTGTTTGGATAGTCTAACACAGTTAGAGTTAGAGTTACAAACTAACTCTAACTCTAACCCTAAACTAACTCTAACCAAAGAAGTGTTTGGATGACAGGGTTAGATTGGTTAGAAATACACTTTTTTCAATCATACGGCGGCGTCCCGGCAGCAGCATCCTTGACGGCGGCGTGCTGGGACGGGATGGAGCGTCAGTGTCACTGTGTCTGTGAGCAGGGTGGGTCACCGGCAAACATGCACGTAGTACCTTTGGACGCGTTGAAGGAGCGCTTGCGGCGCGCGATGGCGCTCTGGATCCCGTCCTGCACCTGCAGCAGCGAGTCGTCACGCCGCTGCGGGGTCGCGGGCGCCGGAGGCGGGGGACGGCGCCGCGGCCACGGCCGACGACGCCGACCGGCTCTTGCCCAGCCGCTTGCACCCTGCTTCAGACCGGCCGGCACGCTGGCGCGCGGGGCGCGCACGCCGCACGCCACCACCACCGGCTGCGGCACAGCAGGGGCCGCGGACGGAGTCGCCTGGGACGGCGCCGGGGACGGGTCCGGCTCGGCGTCCGTCTCCTCGCGCGTGAACAGCGACACCGGCTGGATGGAGCGCGGCGGCCGCGATGGAGGGCGGCGGCCGGGATGGACGGCGGCTTGGCGGCGGCGCTGGGGCTTGGGGGCGAATCGGCGGCGGCGCTGGGGCTTGGGGGCGGCGAATCGGCGGCGGCGCTGGGCTTCGGGGCGGCGGCGCGCTGGCGCTTGGTGGAGGCGAATCGGCCGGCGTGGCGGCAGCGGCGGCCGGGATGCGGGCGGTGCCGCGATGGAGGGCGGCGGCGGCGGCCGGGATGGCTGCGGCCCAGAGGAGAACGGGAGGTGGGGAGGGGATCGGGTGCGCCGGGCTGGATAAGGTTTGAGTGGGTCTCACCGAAACTAACTCTAATAAGCACCTCCTCACCGGGTTAGTGTTTGGGGTGGGTTAGAGGCATCTAACCCTCTTCTAACCTGCCTGTTTGGAAATTTCAGGGTTAGTTTTGCCTAAACTAACCCAATCTAACTCTAACTCAGCCATCTAAACAGGGCCAACGTCGATTGGCAGGCACCAGCGTTGTTGTCTGCCCGATCCCTTCGTTTGTGAACCAGCAGCACTTTGCGAGCGCCTCGTCGGTACAGCACTACTCCGTCGTTGTTTTCTGGACAGGTGAAGCAGGCACGATCGTCGTGTTCAGTTCACTGCCCCTGCAGCAGCCTGTCGAGTAGGAGTACCTCCGAGAGCGGAGAGCCTCGTCGTCGTAGATGCTGCATGCATCGCGCTGGCAGTGCGCGCGCTAGAGGACGGTCAAAGTCAACACTCATCGGCAGAGGCAAGCCGCAGGGGAACGGAATGATGAGGCGCGGCCCACAATCAGTCAGGGGTCATCACGTGGCCCACTTAATTAGCCCCACCACCAAACTAATCACTCCGTTCCCACGTTAACCCGGGGGCGTATATATGCAGGCAGCGTCCAAGCAGCCTCGCCTCGCTCACTTCACCGCCGTCCATCCCATCCATTCCCCACGCTCTGACGCTCACCAAGCTGAGCTGAGCTGAGCCAGCCACCACCAAGCCCATGTCGTCGTCGTCGTCGTCTCACAGGGCGCGGCGGAGCGGCGGCAGCGGGTCGAGGCTGCAGTTCCCGGTGGGGCGCCAGTGGCGCCACGTGGCGGTGGTGGACGCCGGGTGCGGGTGCCGCCCGCGCCGGGCCACCTCGCGCCTGCTCAGCCAGCTTCCCTCCTTCCTCCGGCCCTCGCCCAAGCCGCCGGCGCCGGGGGCGCCCGCGCGGAGCAGCTCCCGCTCCTCCTCCGGCTTCTTCCCCTCCTCCGCCTCCACCGCCTCCTCCTCCGCCGCCACCTTCACCACCACCCACTCCTCCTACTCCAACTACTCCGCCTACTCCTCTACCAAGCATCCGGAGAGGGCGCCGCCGTCCAAGACCAAGCTGACGACGACGACGTCGACTCACGCTCACACAGCGTCCGCGTCCGGAGCCGGAGCCAGGAAGAGGCAGCATTCGGCCGCGGGCAGGAGGAATAAGAGGTACTACGAGAACAAGATGTCCGCCGCGACGACGTCGGGGGCGGCGGAGGCGGACGGCGTCGGCGTGGCGGTGGAGAAGGAGTCCTCCGACCCGCGCGCCGACTTCCGGGAGAGCATGGTGCAGATGGTGGTGGAGATGGGGATGTGCGGCTGGGACGACCTCCGCTGCATGCTCCGCCGCCTGCTCGCCCTCAACGCGCCGCGCCACCACGCCGCCATCCTCGCCGCCTTCGCCGAGGTCTGCGCCCAGCTCACCGCCCCGCCGCCGCCGCCGCAGCCGGCGTACCAGTACCACCACCAGTACCCCCACGCCCACGCCTACGACGACTACCACTACCACTACTGACATGCAGCTTGGTAATTAGCTGCTGATGCATGGTTTCGAGATCCTGGCACCACCCGTGTGCTTACGCACGCACGCGCTCGTGCAGACCGCAGAGCAAAGTGTATGTCACCGGGTGGTGATAGGATCTCGAAGGAGAAAGCTAGTACTAGTTAAAAAAAGAAGTTACTATAGCCACTATTAGTGTCAGCATTAGTGGCTGGTCCTTGTGTTTAGTGATAAGTTACTTCAGCTTTTGTTTCTGATTTCTTGCTTAGCTTGCTCAGTGTCGCAGAGTGTGCTTGTCCTCCTAATAGTGTGTGTGTTTCGGCTGGCCTTTGGTTTTGGATGAAGGTCCCTGAAGTACTCGTAGTTTAGTTACCAGTAAGATTTGGTCTGTGACTGCTATATGTAACTATGTTATCAAAGTTGTGATATGTGGTACTACTGCTTAATGCATGCCACTTTACTGCAGTGAAATGATTTGTTTGTCTATCGGAGTATCATGGGACCTGTGATTATGATGTACTGGTGCTTGCCTGCTTGGTAAAAGAAGAAGGAAAAACAGTCAACAAGTGGCATTCCTCTGGCTCTGCGATAGTATGTGGTTGCTTAGACCATTCTGAATCCAATGCATTCATCACAAACAGTAACAGAGCCAACATCTTCATAAAGTGAAACGGACATGTACGAATTATTATGTTGTTTAATTACGAGAGCTCTGAAACATGAGTGAGTTTCAAGAACCGGCAGGAACCGACCGAGAAAGTTTTCACTTGTTTTCAGCTTAAAAAGAAACGTGGATTAGCACTATGTTTCGTGAAGCCAGGCGAAACTACCCGTACATTTTTGGTTCCTAAACCTTTCCTTCTTTTTCGGAGGGAGGTCATGAGAGGAGGTGCGAGCGTGCAGCAGCAATGCCTTTGTGCTTTGAGCCTCGGAGGAGCTTTTCAGGAGGCAAGCACAGAACGTGTCCGGCGAGGGAGTTCCGTTCCCCGGCAAGCCGAAGTACTTCCATTGATGCATGGTACTAGTACTGTACTACTAAGCTTTACCAGCAGTGTATAACTACATTATGTAATGATGTCCTGTCATCATGAGGGAGCAAGTACCTAAGGTCGTTCCTCTGTATTTTTTTTTCACTCCAGTTCCATCCCAGAAATTCAAAAGGAAGCTCTTATGGGCCTCTAGCTAAGGTCATTCATCGTAGCCGATGGCCCATGTGTTGGGCCGCCATTCTCAGGGCACATATTTTTGTATCCAAAATTTGCTGCTACTAGGACTAAGAAGCCCTAAGTTGACCGATGATAATTGTTAAAATATTCCACTCGTACCTCCACCAGGACCACCACAAGTCCACATTTGGGCGCCACGCTCTTGAATGCGGCTCCCGGTTCGACGCGTTGGAGCTCCGATCGCTATCCATTTGAAAGTTTATTTCACGGTGTGTGAGTGAGGAGGGCTACCGCTAGTGTTTTTTCGAACATTTCGAATCGATCTTCTACGTTCCCCTTGTCTGAAGCTGGAACGGGGTGAGGGCTTTTTTTGAGGCTGCCTTCCTGGATCTGGAGAGGGTCAACTCGACCTGTGTCCTATGAGGAAGAACAGAGCAGCAGGATGTGTCGAAGAGGGGCACTGGCATTGCAAGTCTTGGAGCTCGCAGCCAGCGTGACTTGGGTGCCTTGAAACGGGGGAAAAGCCCTGCGCCTGCACTGAGGATTACGCAACATATATAGTGAGTCCAAACGGGTAGCGCGTCGAGGTCGATTCAACTGCCATGGCTCCCCGTGCCACGGGCTGGAAAGGCACGCGATGTGCCTGGTTTGAGAAGCTTCCCACCCGATCGATCGAGCGGCGGCCATGCATATGGATGGATCATGGAATGGAAGAATCTACCGTGCACGGCGATCGGGGAAGGGGGAGCCCGGCTTGTTGCTAATTACTCCGACTAATAATTAATTAGTCTGCGCCAACATGCATTTTTTTAAATAAATTGGAGAGGCAAACCCCTATAGATTAATATATTGAGCCCTCTAGAGAACTTGACTCTGCAACCTTAGACTGTAGGATCAATAATGTTGAAAATTCAATCATTTTTCGTTGTCCAAATGATCCAACACATGATAATAGTGACCTTCATGTAGAACGGGACATTGAGCCTTCTTTTTAGCACTTTGATCGGATGCAAGAGTTGGAGAGCCAACATGCATTTGCATGGGTCTGCCGAATAATGTCCGAAACATGCGCGTAAGTTTTGCCTAGTTGGTTAGACAGTCAAAAACCGTTTGGGCCTTTTGAGGAGAACACGGTTAAACAAAGAAAGCTCAAACTTTTAGGCGTGACTACTTACTGGAAGCACTTGTGAAGTACTTCTCGACTCCTAGTTGCACGGTATAGTCATGACGGTGCTCGAGTCACTAACCACACTCCACAGTATGAGTGGGTCACTACAATTGGTAGTGAGAGCACTGCACGGAGACAGAGGGGCGAGCAGGGGCTTGCGCCCCCCCCCCCCCTAACGTTGTAAGTTTCTCAGAAGACCCCGTCTAATATATGTGCTAATCACATGTTTAATTAAGAGCTGGCCCCCCTCATGAGCTCACCATCAGCTGCGCTTCACGTCCATCTTCCAGCCCAATTGGACCATCCTGCCATCCCAGAAAGGCCTTTGCCCACCAATTGCCCGTGAACTACTCCAGAACAAGAAGTCAAGGCGTCGAGATCAGTTCGCCGCCGCCCTGTTCGTTTCGCCTCCATCGTTCGCATTGCAGTCGCCGCGTCGCCCGCCTGCCGTAGAAAGGTTCTAAACTGAGTGCTACCAATCCGTCAAATTGCGTCTGGTATGCGTTGTTTTCCTTCTGGCCCGCCATTCAATAAGTTCTAATTGTATTAGGATTAGAATTTTGTTTAATTTTTTTTTTTTGAGGGCAAGAATTTTGTTTAATTAGGTAGGGGATTAATGTAGCCTCCTGTTCTATTTATGTCTATTTTAGCATGGAGAAGGTAATTAAGGACTCTTGATAGTTTCTACAGGCGTGTTGGTACAAGCTCTGGTGCTACATAAAAAATGGGTTTGAGCTCTGGTATTGGTGCCGAAAATCGTTGTCAAAATCCTAGTGCAACCAATTAGAATTTAAGTTAACTGAGTAGCGCTAATTGTTGATCTAATTCCCTGTTTTATTCTTTCAGTTTCATTATGAAGAGGATACGAACTTGCCGATAACTATAGTGTTGAAATCCCTAGCGCAACTATTGATCAAGCTATTGTCAATTCTTATTGTCTAGCTGGTCTTCCAAGAGCTAAATTCAAGTTAACAAGGTGTAACAATAGACAACTTACATTCATTTCTACCATATTTTTGTACATCTAATCTGTATATATGTGCTTCGGTCTTGTCACATTATATGAAGTCATCATGCCATTTTTTTCTTTCCGAGAGGCGCCGGCTTGACTCCCCTGTGCTTAAATACTGGCTCCGCCCCTGCTGACCTATCCACACTTGATCCATTGCGGAAACGTGCCAGCGCTGAGCACGTTTTCGCAGAGCAAAGGCGTGCCGTCAATCTTCCCTTCTTCAGTTCTGGACTGGTAATCTCTGAACGGAAGGATCCCAAGATCGGCCAAAAAGAAAAGAAAAAAAAAGCTAACACTAGTAATGTAAGTACGAGTATTAGGTTGACCTAATTCAAGTACGAAGGTTTTTCTTCGCCATTCTTAAACAGCTGCATGTGAGGCCCGACCGTCTGAGATCCAGAGATGATCCTGTACACCGCAACCACCACCAGTCTTGTCACGTTAGTACCAGTACAAGTTTGGCATGCACGTACTTGTTGGGCTGTACTCCTTATGTACTACCACTTGTGCAAAAATCCACCGAAACTTAATGAAGAGCTGCACACGCAGGGAGGGGCCAGGCCAACACGCACGCATACATGGTGACTGATGAGCCGCTGGAAGCGGAATTCGATCGCTCGCATTCAATGGCAGGGGCCGGTCCCTCGCCGTCAACACCTGGCCTCGCCCACGACGATCGACGGCGACGGCCGGCGTCGGTATCGGTTGATCCTTCCTTCCGCCTGCTGGTGGCGCTCGCTCGCCTAATTAATCATGGCTTTCTACTGTGCACGCAACAGGTACCAGTATCTGCTGATTAGTCACGACGTAGTATGTGTGTGTATGTATGCACATAACTGCGGGCACATGCAGAGCCCCGCCACTGGTTCGCGCGCGCCCTGGTGCTGTGCATTGAAAAGTGGCGGAGATCTGCCCCACCAACCGGTCGGTGCGTGAATTATCATCAACATCTAGCCAGGGAAAATTGGCGGCGTTGTCTGAGATCATACAACAGGGTCGGTGATTAGTGTAAGAACATCATCATCAAGAGGATTAGTTTGAGATTAGTAGTAGTACTGTACAAAAGTTACTCCATGATCATGCTCCGTGAATTGCTCCTGAAGCTATAGCGTGAGGTACTTGAAATGGTCAATGAGCTTAGCTACCACTACCATTAATGTATCATACACCGCATTGGATCCCTCGGTCTGACCTACTACTACTACTACCACTAGTGCTAGCTAGAGAAATGTCTAGACAAAAAATAACGGTTAAAGTCCAATATCAACATCCAACAAATCGTGCATGTCGTTAATTTGCTCGGTTAATCATCAAAACGCTAACCAAAAGCACGCATCGACATTGGTATGAGCTCCAGGATCAAATGAAGCACTGATGCTCACTCCCGCTCATCATGAGGAACGAATGTGATCAACGCCGGCACCTGTTGCCACCTTCTCCTCCACCGCGTCCCGGGAGTCAGGCGTGGCGCACGAGGACGAAGACGACGAGCAGGAAGCTTCGTTGGCCCCGCCGCCGCATTGCTCCATTGCTGCTGCGCCGGCGGTTGTGGTTGCGGTGGTGATGCTCGTGGTCGCGCTGGTCGTTGAGCTGCTCTTGGTGCTCTTGCCGCCGCTGCTGCTGGTGCTGGTGGTGGTCGTCGTCGCCGAGGTGTCCGTGGTGGTTGCGTCAGCGGACGGCGACGACGCGAGGCCGATGAGCAGGTCGACGAAGGCGCCGATGATGAGCGGGTGGTGCTGCTTGCCGTTGATGCGGAGGTAGCACGACAGGAGGTCCTCGAGCGCCGCCCAGTCGCGGAGGCCGTGCGCCGCCACCATCTCCTCCATGGACGCCCGGAAGTCGCCGAACGGGTCCGCCGAGTCCACCGCCACCGCCACGCTCCCCTCCGCCAGCGACGCGGTGCACGGCTGCTTCTTCTCGTCGTCGTCGAGGTCGGGGTCAGGGTCGGGCGTCGCCGCGGCAGCAGCCGGCTTCGGCGGCGTCTCCGCCGGTGTTGGGGTCGCCGGCGAGGCGGCGGCGGGCAGGATGGAGTTGGACGGCGGCCCCGGGTCGAAGAAGAAGCGGTCGGTGGAGGTGCTCCGCCCGAGGCTGCGGATCACCGCCTCCGACCACTCCTCGGACGCGGTGGTCGTCGAGAGCCCGTCGTCGTCGAGGAGCACCTCCCCCTCCAGCTCCGCCCCGCCGTTGTCGAGGGAGGAGAGCATGTCGTCGTCGTCGGCGGCGGCGGGGTCGAAGTAGACCGAGTTGACCGTCTTGTACATTTCGCCCGCGGCCGCGCCGTGGAGCTTGAGCCTCGACGCCGTCGTCGTCGCGCCGGTGGCGGCGGAATCGTGCGAGGCACGGGCCGTCGTGCAGCAGGGCTCCTCGTCGTCGTCGCCGCCGGCGCCGGCGCCAGCGCGGAACGAGGTGGTCTGCGGGCTGTTCCCGCACGACGGCCACGGCCACGGCGGAGACGCCGAGCCGCCGCGGACGGGGGAGGAGGAGTCGACGAGCCTGGAGAAGATGGCGGTCACGAGGCCCTTCTTGCCCATGGACGGACGGATTGGACGGGACGGGTCGACGAACGCAGCGCAATGCGCGCAGTGGTATTACTCCTACTTGGATTGAATGCGTGATGAGCTGCTTCAGCTGCAGCTGCACGGAGAGAGAGGAATTGCAGAATTGAAGGGCTAGTAGTTGAGGAGATGGGAGGAAGGAGGAGGAGGCGAAGGCGAGGGCGAGCAGAGCAGGGGAGGGGTGGCTGGCTGGGCGAGCAGGGCGGCCAAGCGCTGGCTGCAATTAAGGGTGGGAGCGAAGAACGTGGGCGGTGGGGCCTGCAGCTCATGCATGTGGCCCTACTGCTTCTGTTGGTCCGATGGAGATTAGAGTAGCCAGTGTGTGAGCTGCGCCGTATTTGGTTGATGCACAAGCCTACCCGTCAAAATTTAGGTATGCTTATTTTGTCGACCACTTCTTCGTCAACTTCATTTTGTATTTGACAAAGGACAAGTACTAGTGGGCAAACTACCAGAACAATGTGTAGTATTTGCAAAAGAGATCCCACCTTCTGCAGCACACACCACGGTGGTATCTGCAGATTGCACGGTGAAAATTAAAAGCTCACTTGATTGGCCGGTGCGCGCAGTGAATTACGCTGCCCAGCTACACGGCCTGTACCTAGCCGGAGTAGGAATCGGGAAATTTATCATTCCGCGCCGACTGACACCGCACAGTGTGTGCACGCCCAGGCAATCTTTTGCGCGTGCGGAGAACCGCTCGCAAAGCCGTCGACGGCGGAAAACGCTGCATTATTTTACTCTATACTCTGACAGTGGTTTATGCAGAAACAGCAATGCATTTTATTTGGGGTTCTGCCGCAGATATTTCGCTCTTAATCTCTTTTGGATCGTTCCCCAGACCACAAGCCATGGTCGATCCCATGTGTTCGGTTTATACAATATACTGACATGTCTCGTATGATTTGTTCCACTTGCGATTTCCTCCACGAAAGAAATGCTTTCCTCGGGGCCTGACTAAACAGTACAGATAATACTCTATTATCTAGAAGCTCTGTTTCGTCACCTACTAGAAGTAAATTTGATAGATTCCCTTTCTTTCTTTAACACGATCCCGTCACCTAGTAGTAGAAGCTCTGTTCCGTCAGCTATGGGCGCGAGAATGGCGGAGACAACGGCTAGTGCACGAGCTAGTACTACATTTTTAATGGGCAAGATAAAGAACGGAAGATTCTCGAGCGCTTTCGTGGGATTCTTCCATTTCCATTTTCTTCGCTTTTTTTTTCGAGCTAGTACTACATTTTCTTCGCTATTTGTACTCTGGCAAACGTGACAACGATCATATTTATACTTACGAAATAAAGACGATATGGGATCACGCGGAAGAGCTGAAGAAATGCCGTTAGCTGGTCATGCAGTTCCCGTAAAATTCTGGCAAGCGTACAAGAGAACCCAGAGGCGGCTGCTCTCTCGTGCAGTTGACAAACCGGCAAGGCTGCAACTAACCTTCCTGGAATTTTCTGCAACCATCGATACAGCGTCGTGGTGGAAGGCTGGTTTCTATTTTTTTTTAATGGAGCACGACATTTTTTTAACGCTCCTTCTCTTTTCATTTTGAACTGACGATGTTTTTCTGTTTAGAGTTTCAGACATAAAAAGATGAATATATCTCTGAAGCCTCAGGGGCTAAAACTAACTGCAAGCTGTATTCACTGTTTTTATCCTCTCTTTTCATTTTGAACTTACGACAATTTTCTGTCTAGAGTTTAAAAAATAAGATGGATATGAGCATTAGCCTATCTCATATTTTCCAAACATGAATGGTCTTTACTCTTACCGTCATTTGGC
Source organism: Eragrostis nindensis (assembly GCA_012490785.1). NCBI lineage: Eukaryota > Viridiplantae > Streptophyta > Magnoliopsida > Poales > Poaceae > Eragrostis > Eragrostis nindensis. The sequence goes on along the minus strand of JAAXCT010001093.1, from coordinate 62,699 downwards.
TCATCGCACTTCTCGGTTAACCCAACATCTTTAATCACACCAATATATTTAAACAATAGAAATTTTATAAATTATATATTAAGGATATTTTGGATCAATATGGTCTTTAATTTTCCAAAAAGGATCACGGTGAGGCAAATGATGGTATTTTGGAAAAACAGACGGACTAACCTTGCACGCATGAAGGGCATATGTCCCCTCCCTTCTCTTTCCTACTCTTGTCTTTTTTACAAAGAAAAAGTCTATTAGACATCCAAACTATTAAACTTTCCTTCCTAAATTCATCGTACTAGAAATGGTTCATCCTCCGATCTTGTCCTTTAATGGTATATGTTTCTACTTTCCACACTCAATACCTCTTTACGAAATCTAGCTATTCAGTGACAAAATCTAAGACATAGTGGACCAGTTATGGAATTATGAGTGCAAACTTGCAAATGATGCTTAGTAGTAGGAGTTCAATGAGCGTGCTCTCATTGCAAATTGCTAAATTTTTCCTCGGCTGGTGTTTACTATATGATTTGATTCATAGTAATACAATATTTTTTTCTCATGCATACACGTATGTAGTACACAAAATCCATTGATGTTGTGATTTTTATTCCGTGTAGTGTGCCTCATGTAGACAACCAAACACCATTCCTTGTCAACTTTTTTTTTTTGAGATTACATATTAGGAAAGTTCTTGTAGACAAATTCTATCAACTACACGTAAATTCACCTCTATGAACGCACATATGCAAATTCTATCTCTATGAGCATCTTCGAAGACTGAGTCGGCAAATTCTCGAGATTGATGAAGTCACCACTGGTGCCTCGTATCGACGGTCACGTCGGTTGTCGCCTCCTGTTGAAAGCACACGCCGTTAAATTTTAAAAAATTCGCTTCCACGAGGAGTCGAACCCAAAACCTAAAAATGCTACTAAAGCTCTTGTAACCTAGTTGATCATATACAACGAACCAAACAAATTGTCTTGCATACCAGCATCCTGATGCCTGGCTCACTAATTACGAGCCATGTTGGATCATCTAGACAACCAATCAGGCCTAAGTCTCCAACTTTTTTTTTTTGATAATCTAAGTCTCCAACTTAGTGAAAGCTTGGTAATAATTTGTCTAAGAACCCTTAGATGTAGATACCGATGAGGGTGCTTTCATTGGCGAACCGACACTACGCTTAACACGTCTTTTTTTTTTGAGAATTAATTATAAATTCATTTGCAAAATCAAGCGCTGCTGTGGTGTACATGCTCCGGATTACCGCACCGTGCCGTCCCGTCATCGAACTAACGCCGGCTTGCCCTGTTACCCCCTGTATGCATTTGTCCGCTGCTTAGCTTTCGATAGATTTGGCAATCGTGGTTACTATACTTGAGCAAAGCTCTCGATGTGACTGACCAGCTCGAGTCGAGTCATTTTCATATGCTCTGTATCGTGTCGCCGTCGCTCGCCTACTGTTAGAAGAGCTAGTACCAACCGTGGTGCCTTGTCGTATAGCTGGCTCACTGACTGCGCTTGTGCAGCCACGTCACTCAAAAGCGGATTGACGGCCTGTGCGGCAAACTGTTTTGCAGCTGTTTTACTGTAGCGGCTGCTGAAAAAACAACTGAAACACTGTAGCTACTGCATCGCAGCAGGCTATCGCAGCCAGCGGAACCAGGGGCGAAGCTACTCTTGTAGCTGTGGGTGCAGATGCACCCAGAGAAAAATGAAAAATCTTATTTAGCCTTCAAATTTCCACCATATTTGCACCCCTCTCAAGCAAATTTATGCACCCACAAGGCAAAAATTTGAGAAAAAGAACACACCAGTTAGCAAATAGAATAAGATTGCACCCCCCTTGATTTATCTCTAGCTTCGCCACTGAGCGGAACAGGCTGTGAAACGAGCCCTCCTGATTGGGGCATTGGTGAACCATGCGTGTGCTACGCGCGCGATTTCTGACCCGGTTCGAAAGTTTTTGGGCTGCAAACAAACGCGTTTCCAGGCCTCAATGGGCCGGGATAGCTACCACTTACGCCGACTCGGCCTCACAGGGCATTCGTGAACCATGCGTGCTACGGGCGCGATTTCCGTCCCTGTTCGAAAGTTTTTAGTCTGCAAACAAACGCGTTTCCAGGCCTAAGTGGGCCGAGATAGCTACCATTTACCGACGACTCGGCCTCTTTTGCTGCTGCTGCTGCTGTCCACGGCAATCCCATGTTCTGCATGGGGCGTCGCCCAGCCCACTCGGATTGCTGGACACGGACGGGGCTTCAATTCGTGCGGACCGTTGGGTGATGGATGCTGCAACGCCCGCGCAACATCATCGTCTCGGCTTCGTTGGGGTTCGTCACGTTACAGGGCATGAATGAATGAATGAATGAATGCGAGGTAGAAGGAATGGATGCCAATACTACAGAGATATGCATGGCCGGAGGAGGGTCACTCACGCGCCGTCGGTACGTGTGCCGCTACCAACATCAGCACTTTTGACAATCTTGCACTCGGCACGCCGCTGTGTAAGTATGTAGTATCATTATACCTTCTTGATTGATTGATTCGGTTGGATCCAATTTATCAGCACGACGCTTTGCAGTCCCGAAGGACTTTGAATCCGCAAATCGTTTTGATGGAATCCCGCTGGAGTATCTTATTACTTAGCCCATGGACGATTAAAGGAGGGGACTCTGAACCCGTGTGTAGTTCTGAAACCTGCCAGGCAGAGGCAGGTGTGACCGTGTGAGAAAGCAGGATCGATCAAGGTGAGATGGAGCTGTGCAAATATATAGGCTCTTGATCCGAGCAGAGCGGCCATTTCCAGCAAGAAGCTAGGGTAGGGAGAGACAAGAGCGTAACTCAGCAGGTGGTGGCCAGGCCAGGAGATGCATCCAGTCAGATCAGTATTCAGTGGGCGTTATGGCGTGCTTTATGGCGCGCTTGTAAGCAGTCGCACGCTGAGGCGAGCGATGAACCGGAGAGTGCACGACTCCTAGTCTGCTACTGCTACTCGTTCCTACTTCTTCATAACGCCGGCTAACTGCTCCACTAAATTTCAGTGACGCAACACCGAGAGAGAGCTCAGCTGCACCGCGTCGCAAAACCAGCGTTGCGCGGCGCGCGCTTGCAGCCTTGCGGCCAGCCGGCCACCACCGCACGCCATTACTCCGGCAGTGCGGCTCTCCCAACCGAATGCATTCATGCTCATTTGTTCTTCTTGTGTTACTACCGCCACGACCCTCCCTCCTCCTCCTCTGCCCAGTTCAAACCCTCAACCCCATCGATCGCACTGCCGGGCCGGCTTCTCTCATCTTCCTCCTGTCCAAGACCATTTGGACTCGAACCTCAGAACCTTAGATGTTAGTGACACGGTTGGATCTGCACAGCTGCCAACTTCAAACGGCTAAGAGTACAAATCTAACAAACCATAATGGACGACGAAGCAGACCAAGCTGTTCGAGGAAGACATATATTTTGCTATACTCCATTTAACAAGATCGGACATTTCCACATCGAGGACCGTCGAAGGAGGCCGGGTGTCTTGCGTTTTAGTAGCCGTGACATGTCCAACAACTCTGTTTCATCATGTTGACATCATATGGTTCATGATCGAAGGAGGAGTACTTGTGCAGAGCGTATGCTCCTGGGGACCTCGTCATGTGAACAGAGGATGTAGTATCTGCCTCCAGCCTCTTTCTTTCTTCTTCCCTGCGCGCGATTTCTGCTCCGGCAGCAGAGATTTCTGACCCTGCACCACAGATTAATTTCGTACTAATATTTTTTTTCCTTCACTTTTTCTCTCCGGCATTTGTAGCTGCCTAGCAAATCAATGCGCATCAATGCCTTTTAAGACCACAGCCTGCGTTCATGCGCTCATAATTGAGTAAGAGCAGGCCCAACAATGGGCTGAACGCCAAGCAAAACAGTGTTTTTTCCGACGTGGACGAGAGAGAAATGGCTTCTGACACACTCCTTGTCTCGGCTGCCGGCATCGATCGCGTCCTGAACTCATGGGGCCCGCCATCTCTCCAAAACCACTCTCCCCTGAACGTGGTAGGACCCTTGTCCTGGCGTTTAAGGGCGCAGCGTTGGACGGCTTGGCGCGTGCGTGGGCGCAAGATGGGCGACGCGACCACCGCAATGGCCTTGCTCTAAGAGCATCTCCAGCAGAAGACCAAAAAATGAAAACCTAAAACAAGTTTTAGGTTCAGGAGAGAGAAGATGTTTGGAAAAATTTTGTGCTTCTCTCCAGCAGAATACCTAAATCAGGATACCTATAAAGCTTTCTGAAATAACTCTTTACTTCGGGGAAGTTTCTATAAAACTATCAAGACACAGAAACTTTATGAATCATTACATCTTTTGGCAAGGGCTTTTTTGCAAACTTTCCAGCCTTATCCTCAACCACGCACGCCACCACCGCTCAGCTGCCTCCAATCGCCTGCAGGCCTCAAGCTCGGCATCCATGGCTCCCCAGCTCCAGACGCCACCACTCCCCAGCTCCACAAGCCACCCAGCTTCATCCCTCCTCCTCCCCTCCTCCACCAACGCCTCCACCAGCGAGCCGCCGCTCCCCGCACCCTGGCGAACCTCCTGCCCCTCGCGCCGAGCCGCCGACGACGCCTCCCCGCCGAGCCCCAGCAAGCCGCCCGCCCGTGCGTCCCCTCGCGGCCACCAGAAGCTCCACGCGCGCCGCTACCTGTCGCGGAAGAGAGCGCGGCTACCTGTCGCGGGCGAGGCTCCATGGCGCTCCACGGCGGAGTAGGTGCGGCCTCGCGGGCGCGGCGCCGCTACCTGTCGCGGGCGAGAGCGCGGCTCCCCGTCGCCGGCACCATGGCGCGGAGGTGGTCTGGGGACCTTGGCAGCCGGATTGGGTGGCCGGCGGCAAGTTCTGGTGGCTGGCGGCGGTCGGAGATGGCGGCGCCGAGGAACAACGGTGGCTGTGGGTGGTGGCGGAAACTTCAGTGGCTGGCGGTTGGTCGTTCCCGCGCGGGTGAGTGGGTTTTAGGTTTCCTGGATGTGGAAACGTAAATATGGGTTGAGGAGAGAGAAATTTAGGTGGAAACCAAAAAATTTTAGGTATTGGTATCCGTTTAGGTGATCTGCTGGAGCAGTTTTTCGGCTGTTTTGACAGGTTTTTGGTATTGGTTTCCTCTTTAGGTGTTCTGCTGGAGATGCTCTAATGATGCTGTTCGTATTCGCTTCCGTGTGTGTGTTGCTGCGGTGGGCGCCATGAACTGCACCTGCCAGAGAGAGGTGCCTGCCGCTGTTGTTCAGCGATCCGTGGGACTGCTGCCTCGAGGGGGAAGTAGAATAGAGCTGCGCCATCAATTTCTCGATCGGACGGTCAGTTAATCAGGGCCATCAGTGAGCGATTTAGATAGATAGCAGACCTGTGGAGTACTTAAAAAAGGCACGTACCACACGTCTAATTTGACACAGCGTCGCAGTTAAGGCCTGTCCTCGGTCATTTGTCCGAGCTAAACATATGTCCGTGAAGCAGAGCTTGGATGAAAAATTCAGACTCATACCGTACCCCAACAACAACGCTACAACGTCAAAACGCGTTTCTAGAGATCTTCTTCTCTTTGGCCGCAACACGACACGCCGTCAAATCATAGTTCGGCTGGGGCTTGACACGACACGACACAACACATAACAGCGTCGGAACGCGGTTTCTCTTTGCAGCAACACGACACATCATCGCCGGACCACACAGTTCAGGTGATGGATCAAACAGACGCAACAACTCCGGACGAAACCATATCAGAGCAGCAGGTGAAACAGAACAGTTTGAGACACTGCATCTTCTAGATAACTTATCCCTTGGATTTCTTCAGTCAATCAGGGGATTACACAGCTAAACCACTAACAACCACAGAAAACGCCCGATACGACACACACACACCAACCCATGATAACCTGGTGCTACGACTACTACCACTACTTAACAGCATGAAAGTAAACTAAGCTAGCATTATAGCCTACTAATCATAATAACGACGGAACCCTGCGCAGTGGATGATCCAACGGCGGTCACTCCACCGCCCCTGCCTCGAGATCCTGAGCTGACCGTCCGTCTGAGCATCCACTGCACCGCCGCCCGAGTCGCCGTCGTCTTCTTCTTCCCTCCTCCCTTCACTTGCGCTTGCCGCGCTTCTTCTCGTCGGCGTCGGCGTCCACGACCGCGCCGCCGCCGCCCTCGCCGTGGAGGAGGTCCACGAGGCAGGGCTGCTTGCAGTTGATGCAGGTGGGGTAGTCCTTCTTGGCCACCATGCAGTACATCAGGCACCGCGTGCACGCGCCGATCACCATCGGCGACCTGCTGCCGCCCGGGCTGCCGCTCGAGCTCCGCCCGCCGTCCGACGACACGCACGAGCTCGGCGACGACGAGTCGCTGTCGTCCGCCTCCACCCCCGCGGGCGGCGCAGGCGGGGACAGGTTCAGCTGCAGCTCCAGCCTCGCGCTCCTCGCGCCGCCGCGCCCGCTGCCGTTGTTGCCCCGGCTGCTCATGGTTCGCAATGCAAGACCAGCTGAAGATCACAAACACGGTCAGCTATACATACAGGTTAGGCCACAACCAATCAAAGCCGAAAACTTGGACACTTGCATGAACAAGAACACAGAAGAAAATACAATTGCACAAATGCTGCTACTACTACCTGCTGAAGCCTGGAGGCTGTGTGAGGAGGAGAGGAGCGGGGAAAGGAGATGAGCTTTGATGCGTTTGGTTGAGCGGCTACGAATTTATATAGGGCAGGGCCGCAGGGTGTTGGTGTCAAGTCAAGTTGGGGAGAGGTCAATGCTTCTCTTTACTTGGCATCAATGCAAAACAACAAGGCCCCCACGTCCTCGTCTCCCACCTCTCTCCCTCTCCCTGTCTTCTTCACACCTCTTCCTTCTTTCTCTCTCTGTGATCCTGCAGCATAATTCTACTATAAGTCTGGAAGATCATAAAGTGAGACCTTGAGACGATTCATGTGTCCTCCAAGATCATGTTTTACTCAACAAAGATACAGGTTTGTACTTGTTGTATTACTACTAGTACTAGATTAGATTCAGCTGCTGGGACCGAACTACTCTGTCACAACATGCCCTGCCCTGCAGTAAAAGATAAACAGAGTGATCCACGGTATGAAGATTGTAATATTGTCTCCAGCCAAGGCTCAAATTTACTCCTCCTTTGGGATTGCTCTCTACGGCCATATACCGTGCTGCTGGCAGTACATGTAGTAAGTAATTTTACACCACACTGTTGGCAGTAGCTGCACATAGTTTTAGCACCATGAATGCCCTTTATGAAATGATTTATGGTGGCGTCTGCTGATCAAACGATTCCATCTAGTAGCAAAGTTGTAAATGTGCATCGATGAGCCGCTGGTTGTGTGAGTCAATTCATCTTGAATTCTAGTGGGAGATATAAACACTTTGGGTAAATATAAAGCCTTTTTTCTGGAGGTTTAATATAGAGCCTGTAAAAGACCGGCCAAAGTCGTACATACTTATGTCTTCGCAGCCTATATATCCTTCAATGCCGTTTGCTCTTCAATGACACTTTACTTTAGCAGACGCAACTTGTGAAATGACGTCTAACCAACAAAGCATTTAGAACCGCATGGCGTATTTATTCAGCTCTGGCTAAAAGCTTATTACTCTAGTGAAAGTGTCCCCCATTTCTTGATGAACTGGGAGGCTTTCCTAGTTTAATCAGAGGAGGTACTTACTCTTGCCAGTCTGATCTGATAAGGAGCTCTAGAGCATTTTAGGGATAACTCAGAGTTGGGGTTTCAATTACGTTTGCAAATACATTTGTACACACATTGCAAGAGGGGTGACAAGAGTCACAAGGCACACCAAAGAACAAGAGAATCAAACTGTAATTGTTATCAGATGTTTACTAAAATTTCCTCTACTTAAAAATAAACCAACGGACATGACAAGCCTAAAAGTACTAAATGAACTAAAATTTCTATAACTATTGACTCCAAACTAAACAATCTAGGCGATTTATACACTGAAAAATGCAGAATAACACATCATATTTTGCTGACCTTTTATCTGCACATTTCTACCAGAACCTGCAAAATTTTATATGCTCATAATCATAATTACAAAAGGACAGAAAATGCCGAAATTCTTTAACTAACTACTAGTATTTTGCATTATGATCATGATCCAGTCTTGTCATTATACGAGTTTATTGGACATGACAGTTTGCTGGATGAAGAAAAAAGGATCAAAGAACATGGTTGCATGATTCAGGAATCTTGATGCACCCCATACTGTAGATACGATTGTGGGCTATGCAATCCATCTATTCAAGTTACTCACTCACTTTCCAAGAATAGTTTGCAATGCCAAGAAGAACACTCACCGGATTATGTAAATTTGAAGGAATCCTACCACCGTATCGGATCCAGCATAAACTGAAAGATAGTCACACGCAATGTGTACTTCGGTCAAGATCAAGTCAAAATATCAATAGTGAAGGTTGACCCACAAATGGACCCACACAAGGCAAGACTCAGTTCGAACCTGATAGACATACGTGGATGGGCGGCATCCCCCGGATTTCGCCTCTGGTGACTTCTCATCTATTGTTGCAAATAAATTAAAGGACACTCTGATCTTCTAATGGAGAAACATCAGATACAGTTGAAGCAGAGGATTAATGCCCTGCTCGATGGCTTTGAGTTAATGTCAAATTTGTTAGAGGTATCAACATGCTATTATTCCAATTACCGCAATATGCATAAGTAGAGCAAATCAAGGGCAGTTCTTTTCATACGCTCAGCATAGAGTTCAAATCTTTTGAGTTGTTATGGAGGAGCATTTCCAAGTTTAAGGGATGAGGGGCATACCATAGTGCCACACTCATTCAACACTATCGCGTAATGGAACTGAAATATTTTCTCCCCCAAAAAATGATCTGGATACACACCAAGAGAGGACATATGTTTGGTGATTGCAGAAAACATGACACTTGCTTAGGACACAAAAAGCAACAAACCTACTCCCTTGTTTCTTTACCTGATATTGTTTGGCTAGTGTTGAACTAACCGACGTCATATATAAAAATTGTAGAGTGTATTTTAAAAAACCTAGACCTACAACATCACTCGAGAAAGCACTATTTTTTACCTCACTTGAACCAAGTTCAAGAGTAGTCCCAACCTCCCAGTAATAAGGTTTGACTCATTAGGTCAAGCATTAATAAAGCAACATTGTTGGAACCATGGCATCAATATATTAACGATATAGTATAGGCAACAATATATCAATATTCTTTTATATACTTAACTATAACAGTGGATCGATTTCGTGTTTGGGTTGCTCTGTCATAGAGAATCCTTTGTTTTACATTCATCTGTTCTCTAATCCATACGTACCTCGGCATCACTCAGAAGCTACATTATCTGTAAGCCATCCACTGAACCATGAATCACTTCGACATTTATAATCTCTGTGGCTTTGTGCCATCCCACCATCAGCGATGGATCGTCCGACTAGAGCACTTAAGATGGCATCTTTCCTCAAAATGGGCAACGACCTTTATGAGGCCAGAGCTGTAAAGCCCGGCCTAAAAAAAATTGTGGAAGAAGCTGTAATAAATCTTTGACCAGGAAAGTTTGAATTAATCCAGCAACCAGAGTACCATCGTGGACGATCAATCGCATTGATACCTCTCAAACACAAGTACGAAGAACTCAAGAAAAACAAGAGGTACTTCTGTCTACTGAAACAATTAATATACTATACGATGGAACAGGGTCCTACTATCAAGATATGCACTGCGGCACAATAAAAGTGAAGTGAATTCGAATACTTTATTTCTTGTCAAAATTACTCTTGCCATAAATGTACGGCAGGTAGCTGAACTTGTACAAGACGAGCTGTACGTAGAGTACATGGCATGCAAGAAACGTTTTAATAGTCTCATACATAAATACTGTATCATTTTACCCGCAAAAAAATAAAATAAATACTGTATCATTTGAAGCATGAAATGCTCAATATAGTGGTGATCAACAGCATCACACAAGGTTATAGAACAGTTTGAGTTTAGTACCTTCGGCTTCGGCAGGAACGAAAGGAGGATATGTTCAGTGGAAGGAGACCATGGTCCATGGAGCTGAGGACTAACTTGCGGTCCCATTTCCTGATATCCCGGGCCAGAGATGAACACACACTCGAAGCTGTCAGGTGACGCTGCCTGTCAAGTGTCAATCTGTCATCTTCTCCGCACCTACCGGCAGATATCCCCCTGGGCCCTTATGGCCCTGGATGCCCTGATCACAAGAGCCAAACGCGAGTTGCTCCGTGTTGCCACATGTTTTCAGGTGCACTCCCACGGTCTTGCAAACAAGAGCTTCGGGGAAGAGAAAAATGTTTCACCTGTGCTTCCCGGTCGCCGCATTTCGTCGAACAGGGTGCGGGCAAGCCGGCAAGGCCAGGAGGAGGCCAGGTAGAAACCCTGGACCACCGCGGCCGCGGCCAGGTGGATTTGTGGTGTTCATGTGTCATCAGCTCGCCGGAAAGCGCACCATGTGCGTCGCCAGCGCTGGTGTACTGTACGCCGTCGTCGGCGCGCCCCGCACCACGCCGCCATCGCTCCGGCACAAGAAGCGGCCCTTGTAATTATTTGGGCTGGGTTCGCTCAACACCTGGGCCTCCACTTCTGAAAGGTTAAAAGCGAGCCCATAAGCGAAAGAGCGTGTCCCTTGGTGGCGCGACGGGCCGCGCAAGCGGCAAACCGAAAAGGGAAAAATTCCTCGAGAAAAGGGAAAAATGAAAAAAAATGGCGAAGAGTTCAATCGGCAGTTGCTGAGCCTGAGCTGTGAGCCTGTGAGGCTGTGAGCCCGCGCTCGCCGCCGGCGCCGCCGTGATCCCGCGTCGTCGGGTCCACCGCCTGCGATGGGCAACTCGCAGGCTTCCACTGCATCCGCCTCCAGCTCCCGCTTCGTCACGGCCTCCAGGTTACTGCCACCGCTTCCATTGCTACAGCGATTCGCGAGCCTCGTCTCTCTGATCTCACGCGCGCGCTGCTCGTCGCAGGGCCTTCTCGAAGCAGGAGCTGGACGGCCTTCGCGCGCTCTTCGCCTCCCTGGCAGCGCAGTCACAGACCGGCGGCCGCTCCATCTCCCAGCCCGTCTTCCTCGTGAGCATGCGCGTTCCCCCAATCGCTTGGAAGCGGGTTTGGGTCCTGCGGGATCGAGATCAGGGCATCTAATGTGTGTGGCTCTCTTCATGCAGGAGTACTATGGGGTACGGGGAGCGCTAGGGGAGAGGCTGTTCCAGTTGGTGGCAAAGGAAAGTGGCGGGGGCGATGGGGTCACGTTCGAAGATCTGATTATCTCCAAAGTTGGTTCCTTTGTCTTGCTACTCGGCTTAATTCTTTCGAATGTGTTGCTCATTTATATGTAGAGCTAATCCTGAGTATGATGCAACGTGCTGGTAGAATACTGAAAGTGCTGGGCTGAATGAAAGAAGCAACTACGCCTACAATGAGAATAGCAATTAAGGCTTGGAGCTAGTTAGTTTTTCCTTGGGCTGTTAGCTTGGTTATATCCTTGCACAGACTATTTCATTGGAGTATCTCCATGATATTTCAACCTTTTCTACAAATTTTATATATGTTCTTTATTTGACACATATTTCTCTGTAACACATAGGCAACATATGGAAGGGGAACTCGAGATGAAGTTGAGGAATTCATTTATCAACTGTGTGATGTTACAGGAGATGGTGTCTTATCAAGGTATTGCTTGAGAGAAGTGATCTTGTTTTGCATGTTTGATGTGCAAACTAGTGAATTGTGCCTTTTGCTGCTGATTCAACAGCTGAATGCTTCAGCTGCTAAATATAAGTGACGTGTGGTGAAAGAAAAAACACGTGCAGATGTTTTGGAATCTTGATTGCACCTTCTAACATATATCACTGCCATATGCTTGATGCGTATGCCATAGTTGAGTAGTTGACATAACATTCTGATTAGTCTCCAGCAAATATTTGAGCTGTGTTCATATTCCATAAATTCTAAAATGTTGTTTCGGAATTTTGGTTCTATTTCAATGCAACGTCGCCATTGACTTCAACTAAAATAGAAATATGTTTCCCTTATGTAAATATTTAGTACACTGTTTGTTTTTAAATTAAGTAAACTACATTTTCTGATCTGGATATGCCATATGTTGGACTTGTATAAGACATTTTGCATTTTTGTGTTTGAGCATGGTTCATTAGTTGGATTTGAAGCAAATTGTTCTGAAACTTGTCTACAGGTACCTAGAACCTGGAAAGTACCTTTTTGGTTTTATAGTTATTTTGTGAGGCTAATCAAGATACCTACATAAAAAAAATACAAAAAAGTTCATAAGTATGTTTTTTGTGTGCACGATTTCCTCATCCCTCCCATCCACACCAGTAGAATGAGCTACTAATAGTGGAGAAAGTATGCATATGCATACACTGCACCATTGTCCCTCTAGTATATTGTGTCTGGTTGTCTTACCATGCTTTGAATTGGAATTGAATAACCAAGCTATGTGAAAGCTGGGCCTTTTATTTGCTTTTGAGGTGATGATTATTGGACACACTTAATGAGACGTCATCCTTATTCCCCTGTCGTTAACCATCATGCATTTCCTTCCTTGGGATGATATATTCAGTACATCATAACTTTTCTGGTTAGAGTTCTTAGGTTAGAACTAGAATGACCAGAAACAAAGCTACTGCAAAATGCAAGTAATACAAATGAGGAAATATCTCTGGTTTACTGGTTACCATCGCACCTCCGTGCATTTCTGTTGCATGTGAAACTTGATGTATTTTCTTGTTATGTTTGTGGTGTGTTTTTGCAAACTAATTGCAGTACTACCAAAGCTTCAAGAAAACTGCCGATACTATACATTATCTGTTTCGTTGTACTTTTGCTGGTTGATTTGAAAGACCAACATTTGGTTCATTTAGAGGAATTCATGCTTTGTATTTTGATAAGGCTTATGATTAATGTGTTGGGATTTGTTCTATTCAGGTATTTAGGTATTAATCGGTATTTACTTCTGCGTTTCCCTCTATCATTGACTGACAGGTCTGATTTGGAATCTGTGTTGGCGTCCATTCATGAAACTATATTTGCAGAAAACAAGGAGGCTGGGGAAGGTTCTAATAACAGGGCATCTGAAGCATTTCTCAACTCTGCAGTATTTTCAAAGGATGCTGAAGGGATATCAGAGAAGTCTATGTCATTATCAGATTTTAGGAACTGGTGCCTTCTCATGCCATCATTGAGGAAGTTCCTTGGAAACTCGTTGATGCCCCCGGATTCAGGTATGTCTTATTGTCTTGCCATGCGTGTTTGATGTTGATTCATTGAGGATAGAGATGGAGCATGAATTCACTCTAATTGACAAGACATGATGGTAGTGCTGCATGGGCTCCAGTAGCCATTTACCATGTGACTGGTGCCGAGGCAAATGGTAAATGGCCACTTTGCTGGAACAAGATGGTTTGCAATGCATATGGCCTGTATTTTTGGGCTTCTACCTGACAGCCTCTCTCGTCGTTTACATGTGTTTGTCATTCCAAGTGAACCTTGAAACAAAATTCTTGCCCTCTACAACCCATTTGTTCTGTAACATTTTGCAATTTGTTCTGCACATGCTGTTAGTAAGATTTTTATACCTCTAACTTATTTATTAATATTTTAGAACTTTTATCAATATTTAAGCATTCTAAATGAAATCAAATGTACATTTGTTAAAGTCAAAATGAAATCTTAATGAGCTTTTATCATTCAAGCAGTCTGTGATATATTATGACATGTTTTTGCCGAGTTTTGTTCATTGTAGGGAGACCAGGATTCCAAGTACCAATACTTCATTATCCAGAAAACATCTCTACTGATTTGCTACTTCTAAATAGAGAGTATGCGTGGCACATTGGAGGAGGCTTTTCCCAAAACGAGGTGCAAGAATGGAAACTTTTATATCACAGTTCGCTTCACGGACAAAGCTTCAACACTTTCTTAGGCAAAGTAACGTGAGTATGCTTCAACTTTATATATAGATCTTCTGGATTGAAAGCCATAGTTCTTTATCTTTGAGTCATAATTATAGAGGTGTGCCATAATATAAGGAAACGATATAGTGAAACACATTGACATTGATGCTAGTTCACATTGCTAATAATAGCACTAGTTTGCCAGTTTTAAAACCCATTGCCATGAGAGTCCATACGTCTGTCCTACCACTTCAATATCAAAACTTTTGGACTGTATTCATAATTCTTGGACATGCTTCACCTTTTATAGGAATACAGATGCACAGACTGTTCTAATTGTTAAAGATACAGAAGGATCAGTTTATGGTGGATATGCATCACAGCCTTGGGAAAGGCATAGTGATTTTTATGGTGACATGAAGACATTTCTTTTCAAATTGTATCCTCAGGCATCCATTTTCCGCCCTACAGGAGCAAACAGAAACTTGCAATGGGTATGCCTTGCTCATTTTGATGTATCCTCTGTTCTGTTTTTCTTAAATGTATTACTGCTTGATCTCCAGTTTACATCATTAACTTATCTTGGCAGTGTGCTATAAACTTCACTTCCGACAACATACCAAATGGCATTGGATTTGGAGGGCAGCCACACCATTTTGGTCTCTTTTTGTCTGCGAATTTTGACCAAGGGCACTCATTTACTTGTTCCACGTTCACCAGCCCTCCACTTTCCAAGACAAACAGGTTCAGGCCAGAAGTTATTGAATGTTGGGGAATACAAATGAGGGGAGCACAAGAGGAGAAACTGGAGGCTGTCAAGGGGACAGTCCTCGAGAGATTCAAGGAGGACAGGAACATGCTGAAGATGGTTGGTTTGGCAAGTGCGAGCGATTAAGGACTGAAAAAAGACCCACAGTTGCAGACATGTTGTAGAGTGTACAGCATTTATCTTTATAAAATGATTTATCCTGGAAGTCTGAGACCATGTTTTTCGTGTGCATATGTATGATTGTTTGAGTTTTATCGCTTGAACTTCTGATCCAAAATGATGTGAAGCCAGTGCATGTAGCTCTTGGTTTTCTAACTCATGGGCCTACTTTTGTGCCTGAGGTTGAACTTTAGAGGAGCTGACTGTTCAATGTCATAATGTTCCCTAAATTTTGGCTGGCATCGGTGAAAAGGAATTGTTGGATTAGTTGTTCTTTTTTTTTTTTTGGTTTCCCTTTCCCCTTCTGGGTGCCCCTTGTCTACGCTGATGCTAGAAATCCTAATTTAACATTTCCAGACTGTTAGTTTTCACATATTGTTTGAAGCCGTCAATTTCTGTAGGGTTAATTGGAATCATGCCATTACAACTTTCGCGTTTCTGAAATCGACCACTACTATTCGCGAAAGAGATTTGTTAGTTCTCAGGTGATTGAGATTTTTGGCTTGACAAACTTTTCTCTAACGGAGCGGGGCACAGACAGACAGGGATGAATTTATGTCACGCCCTTGCACGCTCATGCGAAGCTGGAAACCTGAATGCATCCCAGACCACCGCACGATCAACCCCGCGGCAGCAACGTCCTCCTCTGCCAGATGCAGAGGACAACCTCGCCACATTCCTCGGCCACAGATCCTGTAATGAAATGAAGGAACCGAGCCCGGTTCAGTTGTGTGTCTCTGATTCGTTGTAATGTAATGCCGTTGCAATTTGCAAAATTGGAGTCGTGCCAGAACTCCGACTCTGCTTCATGTTTGGATCGACAGGTCCGTGGCTACACATCTAACTAAATGCAGAGGTTGATCACGTTAAGAACACAATGCAGCTCGCCTCGCCGCTCGCTCTGCCGCTTTGCGGCGCTCCGGGCGCGCGTCTCCGTCGGCCGTCCATGGCCGCACGGCCGCCGGCGGCGCGGCGCGTGCCCCTCGCCGCCGTGGCGCACGCGCGTCTTCCGGGGATCGTCTCGTTCCCGCCCAGGCAGCAGACCAAGAGCCTGCAGATGATGGCCTCGCCGGAGTTCGCGGCGCCGTGCCTGGTCACAATGCCTCCGAGGCCGTTCTCCAAGCCCCGGCGGCGTGATGACTGTGACGAGAGGTGCGACGCGATCAACATCGGAATAGACGTCGCCAACAAGCAGCGGCATTCCCTGGCGCCGGAGGCTGACAGGCTTGACGATGGTGACGACGAGGCCGGGAAAGAGGAGGAGATGGATAAGCCACAACAGGAGACCATCGATGTAGATACTGGTGCTTGTAATTAGTATTTGCGCTACTAGTCCGTGCTCTAGTATCAAAGTTGTCGTCGCTTTGAGGTTGTCTTAAGTTAATTTTTTAAACTTTGACTATAATATTATATTTTATGGTAAGTTTATAAATGCGAAAAATAACATGAGTAGATTCATATTGAAATATGATTTCATAAAAATACACTTCAAGTCTTCAATTATATTTTATAGTAAAAAGTATTAGTCAAAGTTATGGTTTAAAAACTGTGTCGATGTCTAAAACGACAATAATTTTGACACTAGAGGGAGTACAAGTCACGGCGAACTGCGTGTTGGTTAATTAGTGTACGATATGTACTAGGACATTTTATTATATCTCATATATATATATATATATACGAATTCGATTCCTTTTCGAACCATATGGTAAATAATGTTGATCATATACAAGCGCTGTACATGACAAAGATTTTAAATTTACTAATGCGCAATCGACTTCGGCTGAAATCGAAAGAACTCTCATGTCAATGAACTTTAAATCCTGCTAGGTTAATTAGGATTGGGGAATTCTAAGGTTTTGGGGTTATTGGGCCTCTATGCATGACTGCCGGACTTAGAAAGGGGTTCGGGGAGGCAAGACGGCTCGGAGGGGTGGTGGCGGATGAGATGGCAAGGCGAAGAGAACACACGAGCTGCGGACGGTGGGAGAAGAAGGTTGAGCCATGTCAGGGTGGAGGAGCTCGACGGCAATGGCGAAGCAAAAAAATATCGTTGCTGGGTTAAAATGCTGGATCACTAGGGGTTTTGGTGGGAGTTGAAAGGAAGGTACACTAAACGTCCCTTTTCCTATGCTTAGCGGTAGTTAGCACGACGGGGAAGCAGCAGGGGACAACCGGAGGAGGTTGGAGGGGTGTTGGCGGTTCTTATGCGATAAAATTAAATTCATTAATTCCGCAAGCGCACAGATCACCATTGTAGCATTTCACTTAGGAGTATTCCAGGGTTATCATATTTATATTTCCGCAGGAGCGAGCGAAAGGGAGCTGAATAGTAGCAATGCATTAGATAATTTGGAGAAAGAATAATGTATCAAACTATACTTGAGACGGGGGTAAGATAGGCATGATAAATATAGGTGGCACACACATCCTCAAATCCAAGGTAATAAAAGAAAACTGTAGTATACATTTGGGAGAGCAACGAGATAGAGTTAAGGCTACCTGTATGTTTATCTATTATTTACTCTTCCTAGTAGTAAGTCTACAAAGATTATCTACTCTAGCTAAGTTCATACACATACAAGTAATGTCGTTTCGGGGCACACACGTGCTAGGTTAACCGATGATGCTAGTTCAAACCTAGGGAACCGTATGCTATAATTAAGACCCTGCTGAGTCCAACCCGGACGTGGTGGATTACAGAGACCGGTGCAGCTGTCACATACACTCGCGGCTACCATCCTCCGCGGGGCTGGGTGCCAAACGTGCATAGGCTAAGTTCTAAGCGCCATGCTTACAACCCGCCTAGAGGAACTACTCTTGATCAACGGAGCAGTCCTATCTAAGAATGAACAAGCACAGATTTCACACGACGTCATCTCCGACGAAGGCACTCTCTCGTACTTTCTATTCCAACAATCACGAATCCCACAACAGACTTCTACGAGCACTTACTTAACGAATAAATAAACTAAATAGAAAAGAACTACTAAAGAAATAAATAAAGAATAAACTAATTATATATTAAATAAAATAATATCTCTAAAGAGTAAGGATACAAAGAACTATACCGAACTCCGAGAAGACTCCGGAAGCCCGAGAGAGCTCTCACTCTACTCTACTCTACTCTAACTCCCAAAGCTACTACTAAACTAAACTAATGAACACTTGGATGAAGTGTGATGGTGCGAGTTGCTTCTGAGGCCGGGGGGTCCATTTTATAGGTCTCCAAGGCGGTGGAAGCACTCTTGCCGACTTTGGAGAGGCGGCACCGCCAAAGCCGGCCGGCCGGCCTAGGGGGGTGGCCGGCCGGCCGTCCCTTCTGTCGGTTGGCCACCGTCTTCTGCCTTGACGCTCCAGATCATCTCCTGATGGCGGTCCGAAGGTCGGCTCCTTGCTGGGGTCGGCAGAATCGAAGTGAGGGCCAAGTAAAGGCCCAAAAAGCCCACCTTCTAGAATGGCGGTGGAATTCTGCTGGGCTGGCCTTTAATTATGCGTTGTGTACCAGTTTCCAGCCCACTGGAGGAAGTCTGGGGCCTGCGGCCACCAGGTGGGGCCGGCCGGCCTATGGTGGGGCCGGCCGCCGGCCAGGGAAATTCCCTGGCTGGGCCCACTTTTCTCCATTATCCACTCCTGCATCTAAATATTCACCAAAACCTGTGGAGTCGCATTATTCCTAACTACTATGCACAAAATCTTGGTGTTATGTATTTATTTACCGGTAGGGTGGCGGTCAAATCATGGTTTAACGACCGCCAACAACGACCGCCAACAACCTCCCAAGCTTAAACTTTGCTCGTCCCGGGCGAACTCAACTCAGGGAACCGGCGGATCAGGAGTTACAAAGAAGCGTCCCATGGGTAATAAAGATGCAACAACATACTCCCTAAACAGTGGTAAGTTTACGAGAGCACAAAATATTCATGAGTGTTGCAGAAATCGTGGGGCTTATATGTTACACCTTGTCATGCAGCATTGAAGAATGGAACGCACTTTTGGACAAGTAAACAATTCTAGCAGGTATGCATCCAGAGTTTTTATGTGCTGCAAGGTAAGATGCAAAAAATCTCCTTCGTTTTGGTAGGCACTTCTCTTACCTACTATGTGAGTCTTATTCCTACAAGCTCTACTCATCCTACCTTCTACCAATTGGGGCTTTGTATGTGGAGCTTGGTAAGGAATGCACAAATGTCATGCATATATTGTAAAGCTAAAGAATGGGTCTCAATCAACATAGCAACTCTATTTATTTTGGTCATAAGAATTGATGTGATAGAGGGGGAGAAAATGAACTCACACTTGTGGAAGGGGGTTTTGAAAACATTGGTCCTTTATTTTGCTCAAGATGTTTATAATAAGAACCATATAGCCATTGACTTTTGTCATGCAACTATGGAGGTTTTTTTTAATTGCTCCATGGTGCAAGGGGCTATAACTTTTGCATGGTTCAAAGAAGCATTTTGAAATATTCTTGAGTTTTTTTTTGATGGACCAAAAAGTTTTGCAAACTCTGAAAAATGTTTGGTTGATTTATCCAACATTCCCCTTTTTATTTGGTGGAAAGAAATTTTCGAAAACACACGCGAAGGAATTATGACCAAAATTAGAGTGCTTAGTTTCAAGAGTACATCAAACCTTGACAAAACTCAATACATAAACAGATGGCTATGAGTGGGGCTGTTTCGAATATTATGATATGGCTCTGATAGGTAAATAAATCCTCACACTAAGAGAAGTGTGCCAAAACAGAAGGGTTTTAGGTACTTGCAGCAATTCAAGAAAAATATCTCTGGATGAAACCATACTAGGAAATTGCAACAAGTCCTAATCATGCCGTATCACAATCCACAATGCTCAGACTTGGTGTAACAAATACAACCCACGGGAGTAAGCAAGACTCATGATGTGATCATGCTCAAATAAAATAACACATATGTCAGGAGTAGAGGTTGCATCTATGCGACACATGGGAAGCTAATTTGTAACTCGATCATCATTTCCCTTAGCATAACACCAAATTCTAGCATTTATTCGAAACAAGGAGTTTATTTATTTATTAAGGAAGTTAGGAATACTTACCTGAGGGTCCTCCCCAAGCTTGAGTCTTTGCAAGACTCGAGCTAGTGTTGAACTCCTTCTTACCTGGGTGCCCTCCCCAAACTTGAGTCTTTGCAAGACTTAAGCTTGATTCAGGCTCTTCCTCCTCCTTCTTGACCTGCAAAAAAGAGTGAGGATGATACAAGTGGCTAGCCCCTAATGAGCATCGTCGGAAATCCTATTATTTTTGTTGTTTTTAGTTTTTCACATTTTTATTTTGTTTTCATAGTTTATAAAAAAGAAAAACAAATGCTAGGACTAGCTAGGATAACGATTGGGATGGCCTCCCCAATCGGAGGGCTCTCATTTTTACGGCTTGAGCTAGACGTTCTCCATGTCGCTTTAACTTGCTTGGACCTCGCTCACTGGAGAATTTGGCGGGGCTGAGGTTCCTTCTTTCTTCCGCCACACCTTAGTTGTCTTCTTTGTGTTTGTGGCGGCGACCTTTTCTTTACTAGGCGCCTTTGTTGTACTCTCATCGGTCGATACCGTAGCTGCCTTCTTCTTTCTTGGTCGCCTCGCTCTCCTCTTCTTAGGCGATTGTGACTCGCCTACTCCTTCTTGTGGTGGAGGAGCAAGAGGGGCTTGCGGTGCGTTTGGCGGCTGAGGTATTCTCCTTGGAGTCCTCCAATAATTAGCTGGCCTTCTTGCATTCTCTCTTGCCAGATAGTTTCTCATGTATGCAATGAGCTTGTCTGGCTGCGGCATGGGTGGAGTAATCTCAATCTTCTCCACTTCCCTTGGGTCCTTTCCATATATGACCCTCACTTGCTTGCATTGTTCAACCTTAGGCTTGAAGCTGAACGTCTCTTCCCTGCCGTTGAAGTCCAAGTGAATTTCTCCTGCCCCTACGTCGATGTTGGCATTGGTGGTGCTCAAGAACGGCCTCCCGAGGATGAGAGGAGTCTTGACATCCACTTCCATGTCAAGCACAACGAAATCGACGGGGACGAAGAAGTTTCTGATCTGCACAGGAACGTCTTCGGCAATACCCGCAGGATGGCGAACTGATTGATCCGCAAGTTGCAAGCACATGGCCGTTGGTGATAACGGGCGGTTTAGCCTGTCGTACACCGTCTTGGGCATGACGCTCACACTTGCTCCTAAATCACAGAGCGCCTGTGAGAAGTGCTGGCTGCCGATAGAACATGGGATGGTTGGACACCCCGGATCCTTCTTCTTTTCCGGAAGAATGTTCAAAATGGCTGCACTGCATTCTTCGTAAGCTTCACTACCTCCATTGCTGGAATGGGACGCTTGTTGTGGAGGATGTCCCGGAAATACCTAGTGTAAATAGGTACCTGCATGGCATCAAGCAGCGGAATATGCACATATATATGCCGGATGGCCTCAACAAATTTATCAAAGCGCTCATCCACGGTGAGCTTCTTTCTGCGGTCGGGGTAAGGCAAGCCTGTAGTGTCAAAATACTCATGAGGTGCTGCCTTAGGTGGAGCTTGCTCGACGGGAGGATCTGTCGTTGGTTCCTCCTCGGAGCTCTCCTTCTCGGCATCCTCCGTTTCAGGGACCTTCTTTTCTGGAACCTTTTTGCTGGCCTTCTCCTTGGGGGCTGCGTTTGGTGTCTTCCTCTCTGCACCCTTAGGGTATGGTGGGTCCACAGTACCTCTTCCGCCCCTGGTGGTGATAGCACTAACATTCTCCTTCGTACGAGGAGCCTGCACAGCTGAAGCTATTTGCGCAATTTGCGTTTCTAGCATTTTATTATGGCTTAGCTGATTTTGCAGAGCAGTGCTGAACGACTCTAGCTTAGCATCTATGCTCTCTAAAGCCTTGTCGGTAGTAAGAAACTTCTTACTAATGCTGTCATTGATCTTGACCTGGCCGAGAACTAGATCCTTGATAGAGGGCTCAAATCGGGAAAGATTACCATTGTTACCTCCCTGATTCTTGTTGAAGGAGAGGTCGGGCCTGGAGTTCCAGCCGTAGTTGTTCTGGGAGCGGTACCCATTGCCATTGTTGAGGAAATTGCATTCCTCTCTCGCATTCGGGCAATTGATGCCCATGTGCCCAATGTTGCCGCATTCCTCACATGTCATGCGGGAGTCCGCAACTTGCAGGTCCTGTGGAGACTCCACCTTGCGGAGTAGCTGATCGAGCTTGATGGCGAGCATGTCCATCGTCTCCACTTGGTGCACTCCACAGGTCTTGGTGCTCGCCGCTTGGCGTTCACCATGAGTCTGGTTGGCCGCCACCTTCTCTATCAACTTCTTAGCGTTCTTCACGCTAAGAGAGAAGAAGGAGCCGCCTGCTGCGGCGTCGAGATGCTCTCGAGCGGACGGCCTCAAACCGTGGTAGAAGCTCTGTATAAGGAGCCATTCCTCCATGCCATGGTGTGGGCACGAGAGAACGTACTCCTGCATCCTGTCCCAGGCTTCCGCGGTCGACTCATCTGCGAGCTGTTGGAAGCCCGATATCTTGTTCCGCAGGGCAGTCGTCTTACCCGGCGGGAAGAACTTGGCGAGGAAGGCATTGGAGCATGCCGTCCACGTGTCGAGGGACTCTTGGTTCGCGTAGAACCACTGGAGAGCCTTCCCCAACAGAGAGAATGGGAAGAGCTGCAGTCGGATGGCGTCCTGAGGTGCATCCTTCATGGCGAAGGTGTTGCACGTCATCAAGAACCTTTGGAGGTGAGCATTTGCATCCTCCGACGGCTTCCCACAGAAAGGACTAGCCAAGATCATGTTGATCAAGGCTGGTTTGAGCTCGTAGTCCTTGTTGGTGATGCGCGGGTTGGGTCCCACGCGTATGTTCTCCGTAGTTGGCGCGGAGAAGTCATTGATCGTCTTCTCGACAACGGGGTCAGCCATGTTGTTCGATGAGGAGGCCCTGACAACCGGTGGAGGAGACGATTCAAGAGCCAGAGCGTTCTTGCGGATCTGTTTGGTGAGTTTCGCTCGAACTTTCCTCAAGAACTGCTCTGGATCTGAGTGGAAGTTTTCTGGTAGGTCGAAACCAGTCATGCACAGTCCTGTTTCAAATTTACACAACAAAGAAAGACAGGACAAGGGTAAGCCCGCAAAAGTAAGTGATAATTACTCTTCTCACAAACTTCAATGCATTTATTCAGTTTCCTAGCTGCTACTTCCCCCCCCGGCAACGGCGCCAGAAATGCTTGTTGGCGGTTCTTATGCGATAAAATTAAATTCATTAATTCCGCAAGCGCACGGATCACCATTGTAGCATTTCACCTTGGAGTATTCCAGGGTTATCGTATTTATATTTCCGCAGGGAAGCAGAGCGAAAGGGAGCTGAATAGTAGCAATGCATTGGATAATTTGGAGAAAGAATAATGTATCAAACTATACTTGAGACGGGGGTAAGATAGGCATGATAGATATGGGTGGCACACACATCCTCAAATCCAAGGTAATAAAGAAAACTGTAGTATACATTTGGGAGAGCAACGAGATAGAGTTAAGGCTACCTGTATGTTTATCTATTATTTACTCTTCCTAGTAGTCAAGTCTACAAAGATTATCTACTCTAGCTAAGTTCATACACATACAAGTCATGTCGTTTCGGGGCACACACGTGCTAGGTTAACCGATGATGCTAGTTCAAACATAGGGAACCGTATGCTATAATTAAGACCCTGCTGAGTCCAACCCGGACGTGGTGGATTACAGAGACCGGTGCAGCTGTCACATACACTCGCGGCTACCATCCTCCGTGGGGCTGGGTGCCAAACGTGCATAGGCCAAGTTCTAAGCGCCATGCTTACAACCCGCCTAGAGGAACTACTCTTGATCAACGGAGCAGTCCTATCTAAGAATGAACAAGCACAGATTTCACACGACGTCATCTCCGACGAAGGCACTCTCTCGTACTTGCTATTCCAACAATCACGAATCCCACAACAAGACTTCTACGAGCACTTACTTAACGAATAAATAAACTAAATAGAAAAGAACTACTAAAAGAAATAAATAAAGAATAAACTAATTATATATTAATAAATAATATCTCTAAAGAGTAAGGATACAAAGAACTATACCGAACTCCGAGAAGACTCCGGAAGCCCGAGAGAGCTCTCACTCTACTCTACTCTACTCTAACTCCCAAAGCTACTACTAAACTAAACTAATGACACTTGGATGAAGTGTGATGGTGCGAGTTGCTTCTGAGGCCGGGGGGTCCATTTTATAGGTCTCCAAGGCGGTGGAAGCACTCTTACCGACTTTGGAGAGGCGGCGCCGCCAAAGCCGGCCGCCCGCCTAGGGCGGTGGCCGGCCGGCCGTCCCTTCTGTCGGTTGGCCACCGTCTCTGCCTTGACGCTCCAGATCATCTCCTGATGGCGGTCCGGAGGTCGGCTCCTTGCTGGGGTCGGCAGAATCGAAGTGAGGGCCAAGTAAAGACCCAAAAAGCCCACCTTCTAGAATGGCGGTGGAATTCTGCTGGGCTGGCCTTTAATTATGCGTTGTGTACCAGTTTCCAGCCCACTGGAGGAAGTCTGGGGCCTGCGGCCACCAGGTGGGGCCGGCCGGCCTATGGTGGGGCCGGCCGGCCAGGGAAATTCCCTGGCTAGGCCCACTTTTCTCCATTATCCACTCCTGCATCCAAATATTCACCAAAACCTGTGGAGTAGCATTATTCCTAACTACTATGCACAAAATCTTGGTGTTATGCATTTATTTAACCGGTAGGGTGGCGGTCAAATCATGGTTTAACGACCGCCAACAAGGGGGAGGGGGGGTCAGTGCGCATAAATCTGGATGCAAAACCACTACAAGAGTTGTACATTTCCCTACAATTTCTAGCAAGTGACCGACAGTGCCTAGCACATTTAGTTAAGCATAAAACTAACTGTGGCTAATTAGTTTGTGGGAATGTCTTAGTAGGTAAAGTATTAAAACTGTAGGGAAAGACACTATTTTGTGAAAGAACACTGTCGGCCACTCAAAAAAATGAACTAAGGCTGACTTCAACAAAGGAAGGCAAATGCATATATGTATCTTGAAGTGTACTATGCATCACAATCTCTTCTCTAACAGATCATGCAAACAATGACGCATTTTGCATTAGGAGGAGAGAGGGGAGGTAAAAATGGATTCCCTCTCTCCTCCTATGCATTTGACTGGGCCCTGAGCTCCCCGAGCAGCGCGCGTCGCGACTTGCTGACGCCGAGGTAGGAGCGGCTGAACTCGGCTGCGGTGAGGTGGAAGAACTTGGTGACGCCATGCCCCGCGGAGGTCCAGCAGCTGGTGGCGGCGGCGCGGCTCGTGCTGCACTGGCGACGACGATGCTCCTGCGAGGCGAGCGACGCGAAGGCGGGGCGAGCAGACTCGGCAGCGCGGCTCCCAGGCAAGCTCGCCACGCGGGGCGAACCTGGCGAGCGGCGCGGCGCGGCGCGGCGGCGCTGGGGTAGTCGCGATGCGAGGCAAGCGGGGAAGGGCGAGGACGCGGCGCGTGGAGGCGGGGAAGGGCGAGTCCGCGGACGCCTGTTGGCAGTCCTAAGGCCTAACAGAATTAATCCGCAAGCGTACGGATACCGGTGTAGCTTTCACCACAAGGAGTATTCCTAGGGTATCGAATCCACAGGGAACGAACAGTGTACTAACAACTCTATCCTAGATAATTATCCGATCAAGGTGGCACAGGGGAGCAAGAGCGCAACAATAAATAAAAAGGTCTTCTGGCCAGGTAATCTAATGTCAAGGAGCTATGTAGCTGGGCAACTTGGTATGGTCCTTTCTCTATTATCTATTTCGGGCACAAACGTGCCAAAGCAGCAACCCGGGAATTAGGTTCAACTACTTTGGGAATCCGCCTGCTATTGAAAGCCCTACAGACATGAACCCGGACGTGGTGGATTACAGAGACCGGTACGCCTGTCACACGTACTCGCGGCTACCATCCTCCGTGGGGTTAAGAGCAAATCAGGGATAACTCTAGGTCTAAACACCACGTTTACACCTATCGTCACAACTAGCGAGGACATCCAAATAAGCTAGTCTATGCAATAAATAAATAAATATTAAAGCATACCTGAAACCCATAAATAAATAGAGAAGAATACCATACTTTATTGCCCGACCGATAATCTCCTTACATGTTACCCGGCCTGGAAGACTCGACGACTACTCCCAGGCGAGGAGCATACCCGAGGCGCCGAAGAAGTAAAGTCCCGGCATTCCGGGACTACTCACTCTCCTAGCCTCTCACTCACTCACTCACTACCAGCAACGCTTCGCTACTCACTAATGACTAACTCAAGTGTATCTCCAGGTGTGAGTTGCTCTGAAGCTAGCCGGGGGTATTTATAGGGTCCTCATGTCGGTGTGCATCTTGTAGCCGAAGATGGAGTGGAGGTGGCGCAAGGTAGACCGGCCGGCCTAGTAGAGTGGCCGGCCGGCCATAGATTATGACGGTTTCGCCACCGTCTTTTGCGTGGACGTCTCAGATTCGCTCCTGATGACGGTTCAGAGGTCGGCTACTTGATAGGGGCGGCAGAATGGAGTGGCCTTCACGTTTAGGCCCAAAAGCCCATATTCTAGAATGTCGGTTGTCTCTTGTTGGGTTGGGCCTTGAATTCCACGTGGGGGAGCAGCAAAAGGCCTCTGGAAGGAAGATTGATCCCATCGGGAGCCTGAGTAGGCCGGCCGGTGGGCTTCGGCCCCCTTTTCCTTTGATTTTTCTCCATATTGCTCCCTGCATTCAAATACTCCAACAAAACTTGTGGAGAGCCATTAGCAATAAAGAATGTTCGTTTTATCCTTGTTTGATGGCTTTTATTGAATGGTGTTGGCGGTAAAATTTGAGTGATAAGCACCGCCAACATCCCCCCCAGACTTAGATCTTTGCTCGTCCCGAGCAAAAAGATTGAACCAAAGAAAAAGACATCATCAAGGTGATAAGACAAAGATATCTCAACAATTTCCTCAGGCTCACTATGTGGAAGTGGCTAAAACTCATTGTCTTGAGAAGTTGAAAGGTTGAATAGCGAAAAATCAAAGACCCTTCTCAATCCCAAAGATCTCTCGAGTTTCAAAAACTTTTCCCTTCTCCCATCATGTCACAAAAATTCTCGAATTCTGAGTCACTCAGAGTGGTGGAAAAACCTGCCCACTCTCAAAAAGATGCTTTCCCTATTTTCGGATATGGTTTATATCTGGAGTTCGGTAAGGAGAGCATAATCTCTTGCAGTTATTGTAAGATTAAGGAAGAATTCTAGAAAGTGCGTTGCACATCCTCATAACTCAGTCAAGAAAAAGATGATGCATATGGTAGTGACATGATGACTCACACTTTATGGCTGAATTTTTCTTTATGCTTTGCCCAGAATAAATGAAGTAGCCCTTCTGCCTCTCCCTTTTTTTTAGAGGGGAACTCTCTCTCTCTCTCTCTCTCTCTCTTTTCTTCTTTTTTTTCTTTTTTTTTATTTTTTTTAGAGCAGAGAGGTTCCCATGACACATGAGGCAAAGAAAGGCTCCTTTTTATCTTTTGATTGTGGGGCAAAGACCATACAGATAGAAATTCTTTTGATGGAATTGATCAGGGAATGTTTTATGCCATAAAGTGGAGGGGACGCTTGCATATGGATATGATGTATGACTGAGGTTCTGAGGAGTGCATGCAACTTTGGAGAATTAAGCCTTAATCAAACTCAACGCAAATAGATTAGCTTTTGAGGAGTTTAAATCTGACTGTATTTGGCTCTAATAGGTTTTTCAAGAGAATTTGTGACAATCAGTTTGAAAGGCAAAGTAATATTCCCGAGAAAATCATGAGAAGATAGAAGTTAAGATTTATGCATATATCAACCTCACAACAAATAGACAAGAGCATCCTTAATAAATTTTTGTGAGCAAGGAGAGATTGCGAAATAAAGTTGTCATAAAACCGATGATGTGAAAGGAATTTTTGTTTGGTATTATCTTTGGCAAATCTTTTTATTTTATTTTATTCCTAAAGAAAACAAAAGATGAAAACAAATAAAAACAAGGCTCGGTTAAGGTCGGGGCTAGACCGTAGATGATGGACCTTTAAGTCGGAATGAACTCGAGAACATCTACTTCCTCGAGTTCAGGCATGGAGGTTCTAGAAAGGTTTTCAAGCGCTGGCCATTTACTTTAAAGTGCTCCCATCATCACTTTGGAGAGTGACGGCCCATGGTTAGATGTTTTCTACGACGGTGTAGGGGCCATCCCACTTACTTTTTAATTTACCATGACCAAATAATTTACCCGCGGGAGGTTAAACATGAGTACCTTATTGCCTGGCGTGAAGTACTTCTCCCGGATGCGCTTGTCGTGCCACCTCTTCGTCCTCTCCTTGTAGAGCTTGGAGCTGTGGTACGCCTTCTCCCTCCATTCTTCGAGCTCGGCGATTTGTTTTGTCGCTTAATCTGGGCTTGGTCCAAATCCATGTTCCATTTCTTGATTGCCCAGTATGCCTTGAATTCGAGCTCGACCGGCAAATGGCATGTTTTCCCATATACTAGCTGGTATGGGGTCATGCCTATTGGAGTCTTGTATGCTGTTCTGTAAGCCCACAGTGCTTCGTACAGCTTTGACTTCCAATTCTTGCCCATTTGATTGACGGTCTTCTGGAGAATGTTCTTGATTTGTTTGTTGGACGTCTCCGCTTGACCGCTTGTCTGTGGGTGATAGGGGGTTGCTACTCTATGCTCGATGCCGAGTGATTGCAACATTTTTCCGAAGGTCTTGTCAATAAAATGTGAACCCCCATCACTTATTAGCACTCTGGGTGTGCCGAATCTTGGGAAGATGACTTCTTGGAGCATTTTCTTGGAGTGTGTGGAGTCGGCATTCCGACATGGCATAGCTTCGACCCACTTTGAGACGTAGTCCACAGCCACAAGTATATACTCATACCCTTCAGAGTTAGGGAAGGGTCCCATGAAGTCTATGCCCCAAACATCGAAGATGTCGATCTGAAGGTTGTTGGTTAAGGGCATAGCATCGCGGGCATTGATTCCTCCCACTTTCTGACAGCGTGAACATCTTCTCACGTACTCCTTCGTGTCCTCGTACATGGTTGGCCAGTAGAAGCCACTTTGCCATACCTTAGCACTTGTACGAAATGCTCCGTAGTGACCGCCGAAGGCTGATGAATGGCATCTGTCGATGATTTGCATCGCTTCGCAGGCGGGTACGCATCTTCTTAGTAGACCATCGGTGCAGACTTTGTATAGATATGGATCGTCCCAGAGGTAAAATTTGCTGTCCCGGATGATCTTCTTCTTGTCCTCCCCTGGTGGTATGTATCCTGCTATGATATAGTTGACGATATTCGCATACCAAGGATCGGTGCTTGTTACCTTAAGTAACATGTCATCTCTCAGATAGTCGTTACTCTTTTTAATATAATTATTTTCTTATTTATTTATTTTTTATTTATTAATTTAGTTTTTTTTTAGTTTACATTTATTTATTTAAGTAATTGTTATAGAGAAATTCCTGTGTTGGTTCCACGTCTGTGTATGATAGGTTCGAATGAATTGTGAGCTAGGCAGTAGGGACTATATAATTGCCTTATTGTTACGACCTTGCACAGTTTGTTTGGATTTATTATGCATGGTTGGCTTGCCCTTAGCGCG
The DNA here is from genome assembly GCA_012490785.1 of Eragrostis nindensis. Lineage (NCBI taxonomy): Eukaryota > Viridiplantae > Streptophyta > Magnoliopsida > Poales > Poaceae > Eragrostis > Eragrostis nindensis. The sequence continues at coordinate 33,113 of JAAXCT010001093.1, read as the reverse complement.
AGGGTAAGTTATTTAGGATAGTTGCTTGTATGGTTAAAGGAATTATTCTAGACGTGAGTTTGCACCCAACCCCACGGAGGATGGTAGCCGCGAGTGCTTGTCACCGGTCTCTGTAATCCACCACGTCCGGGTTGGACCTAGCAGGGTCTTAATTATAGCGGGTGGTTCCCCAGAGTATTAATCTTTTTTTGTTGGTTGGGTGGGCCACTTCTGTGCCTCTGTTCTTTTGAGATTATGTCCGGTCGTAGTTCGAGCAACAGAACAAGTTTATTACTTTGGCACATCCGTGCCCCGATGCACTTGAATGTATCTGTAATGATAGCTTAAGTAAGTAGTTGTAGACTATCAGGAAATACTAAATGCTAACCCCTAGGCATCCTTTATCTGCACCCAACCTCACGGGATGGGCGGTAGGTAGTAGGTGGTGACAGCCCTATCTATCCTATGCAATCCACCACGTTCGGGTTGGCTCGTAGATCTGACTGATACCCTTCTTCTCGTTGTTCTCCCAGACTAAATGCTAACTCCTTGTTATCTATATCGATGGATGTTCTCCTGAGTGCCACGCACATATCATATATGTATCCCTGCTTTGGTCTAGTTTCCAAGTTATAAATAATAGATGTTTCCTTGTTAATTCATGATATTCTTAGCCCTGCTTCCCTGAGGAAAATATAAATACGATAACCTTGGAATACTCCCGGGTGAAATGCTACAATGGTGTTCCGTGCGCTTGCGGAAATTGAATTAAATCTTTTTGCGTAAGAAACGCCAACATTCACAACGGTCATCCCTCCCTTCTTTGGCACTACCTGAACCGGGCTGACCCATTGACTATCTTGAACGGGGTAGATAATCCCTGCCTTGAGAAGCTTCAAAATTTCTTTCTTTACTACTTCTCTCATGGCATTGTTCAGACGTCGCTGGTGCTCACGAACGGGCTTATGGTCAGGCTCCATTGGGATCCGATGTGTGCAGAATTCTGGGCTGATTCCCTTGAGGTCTGCCAGTGAGTAGCCTATCACTGATCGATATTTCTCTAGCACGGCTACTAGTTCCTTCTCTTCCGTCTCGGATAGCTTGTTACTGATGATGACAGGCGTCCCTTGATCTTGAAAGAGGAAACTGTACTTGAGACCTGGAGGCAGCGGCTTGAGCTCTACGGGAGTTGGAACTGTCTCTTCTTGCCTGTTTAGTGGAACAAATGGGGAAGGATCTTCGTCTTCATTGAAGTACTGTACGTCTTCCTCGATATCATGCTGTGAAGCTTCTAAGAATTCGACGGCTGCAGCTTCCTCTATGGCCGTGTATTCACTCACCTCTTCAGATTGTGCTTCCGCCTTTGTGTTAAGAGCACGTCTGAAGTCGATGGAGAAGCTTTTCTTTCCCATTGGCACATCCAATTCTTCTTGTGCACTTTTCATCCTCGTGAGGGGTGCAATGGGGGTCCCAATTAGGAAGAGGCTTTGGTCAGGTATCTCAAAAACGTGGAAGTTCATGAGCAAGGTTTGCCCATTCACTTCTACCTCCAATCCTTGCCAAATGCCTTCAGGTTGATAGCATTTGTTCTGGTAAATCAGCCTTTTCTTTGATGGAATCAGGCTGAACGGTGCAACTGTCAGCATTTGGGCCTGCTGCCTAGACAGAATATTTATCTTGGCTTTCAAGTCGTAGCTGGCCTTAATCTGCTGCACTTGCTCACATGTGACTAGAATGCTATCGGGCTCTGGATCTATCTTGACCACTTCGGCTGAGCATTCAGTCTCTTGGAGCCAATCCTCGCTGAAGATAGCAGACAATTGTTGTAGCCTTTCTTCTTGCTGTGCTTTATCCTCCAAATCTGGCTCATCAAGTTTAGCCCTGTCGACATGACAATTCTTCTCCGCAGGGTAGAATCTTGTGTCTCCAAACCTGGACAGGTCTACCTCCTCTTCATATGGCAGGAGAGGGAGTGTGGAGTCAACTTGTTTCTGACCCTCGGAGAGAACTTGGCTGTCTTGAAATAATGTTGGATTCGACGGGCAGACATAGAATAAATCTTGTGCTGCCGCTGGAGCTGGCTGTGGTTGAGGAGGTGTTGACATTTGTTAAGTCACACCAAATAAATCATCTCCGACAGTGATGTCAGAAATAATCTAAAGATGTGTCTTAGTGTCGATTAGGTAAATCCGCAAGCGCACGGAGAATACCGTTGTAGCATCTCACCAATGGATTACTCCAATGGCTGTCATTTATAGTTCTCCTAAGGGAAGGCGGCGGTTTATGAGACAGCATGTTCATAATCATATAACTAATAATATACCAAGGTCTAAACAGGGGTAAGGATACAGTGTATGGATAGGGTGACACACAGAGCAATCCAATCTAACATCAGTACAAAGCCTAGGTTAAGCGGGGTTAAGAGGAGATCGAGCTGGGCCCCTATGTACTCCTTGTATTCCTGTCTATGGGTCATACATGCATCACATACAAACCTAAGTTCTATGTTACCATGGAACACAGAGGATTACACAGCAGGGCTGTCACCACCTACTGGCGACCCTCTATGAGGACACTCAAAGCTATTTACCAATCTAAGCACCACGCTTACATTGCTAAACAATACTCTCAATTCCCATGGGACTTTGACCCTTCGGATCATCAAGTCGGGAACAAGAGTACACCTAACCTTGACCCGACGGATCAACAGGTCAAGTGCTAAACCATGCATAACAACTCTGACCCTACGGATCATCGAGTCAAGAAGTAAGACATGCGTAACTTTAACCCTACGGATTAACAAGTTACATACTATGGCGCAAAGAACCCTAACCCTACGGATTAACAAGTCAAGGGCCAAAGCATGTCCAACCTCATTATGCATAGAACGAGTGTCAAGGCATGGATGAACTAGTATAAGTATGTGAAGCATATAAGAACCAACATGACTAGACAATAACCACATAGAAGGTACATGGCTATCACACTAGTACAATCGCAAGGCATAAGGAATAATGGAGTAAATGCTATAGATAAATGATACAAGTCTTACAAGAGGGGAATGGAGAAGATCCACCCCCAAACTCTCCAAGACTAGGTCAAGGACCTCTAATCAGCTCTCTACTCCCCTCTACTCTACTCTGGCCTGGAGGCTAAGCCTAATGCTAGAGAATGAATCCCTCTTGGTGTGTGTCCTCAAAGGAGGGGGGTACCCCTTTATTTATAGCCTCCAAAGGCGGTGGAATTGAGGCGGTTCCTTAGGTCGGTGGCATTGATTGCAGGCAGAACCGACCTTGGTACGTCGGTGGGGAACCGCCACAGAAAAATGGGCCAGAATGGCCACTGTAGCAGGTCGGCCGACCTACTGTAGCAGGTCGGCCGACCCCCCCTTGGCCCCTATGGCCTTGGGCTTTGGTGTAGTGGTCCATGGGGTCCTCATAAGGCCTCTTCCCGGTGTATGGCCCAGGATGAGTCCGGATGACTGTATTTTGGCCTTTTCTCCATCCCGGGTGATTTCTTTCTGCGATGACCGTGGACTTGTCGGAGTGATATCTTTCTTGGGCTTTGGCCAAGGAGTCTCCCTTTGGGTTCTAATGATGTATCTCAATGTGTTTACCTAAAGTGAATAGGGTTTGCATCCCTTTTGGTGTATGTCATCCTTGGCTGCCGATGCTGATTTCTCGGAGTAGTGTCCTCTCTGGAATATGGTATGGGTTGATTTGGGTGGATCCATATATCTTTGCCATTGTTGAGGATCTCCAAGAGATGATTGTTCTTCATATCTCCTTGATATTGGGCTTTTGGGGAGATTTCTTTATGACAGGGAAATTCGGTGTTTGCAGAGTGGGCCTTTTATGCTTCCTTTTCCCCGGTTTCCTATGAAATGCACCTGCACTCACAAAATCACCAAGACTTGTGGAATTCGTTAGTTTCAAGTCCTAAGTCTATGTTTGGTGTTCATTTTAATTCTTTCATGCAGGTATTTGACGGTAAAATTCTTGCTCTAAGGACCGTCAACAACTCCCCCACACTTAGCCTTTGCTCGTCCTCGAGTAAAGAATAAAGGACTAAGGCGAAACATAATTTTCTTTGGTATGATGCTAGCATACAAGTTATTCCAAGCCATACCTGCACCTGTGAACTTTGATGTGTCTACCATGTCATCTTGGGCGGTTGAGGAATGGAACGGTCTTGATTCAAGTCGTCATCACTCCTCTGTTGAGCAACTTGGGTTTTGAAATATTTTCAAAGTAAAAACATAGCTTGTACTCCTCAAATGATAACTCTCAGATCGCTCAATGTGTATGATCCTCACCAAGGCTTTTGGCATGCCTCTTTTCATCCTACATCTACAAATGGCTTTATGTGGAGCTTGGTAGGGAATGAAAAGGAGCATACTTGCATCACTTATGTTGCTAAGTCAAAGAGTGGATCCAAGGAGAAAACAAGTCATACAAACTGATCAAGAATGTGCACGTGTGTGGATATGTGTATGGAAAAATGGAATGAGATGGATACTCCTTGATGTGGCGATGTCTCTCTCTTGATTAATTTTCAATAGAGATCATGGCTATCACTTCTTTTCTCTTTCTTCTTTTTTTTTTCCGATCATGCTCATCATGTTTGAGCATTTCTTTCTTTTATTCATGCCCATGCATAAGAGCACTCTTTCTTTCTTCTCATTTTTTTTAACTTCCTTTCTCTCTTTTTTTTTTTCGATAGCCATGTCTCTTTTAAGAATATTTGGAGAGAGACATCAACGACAAGTAATGGAGTATTTATTTTAGTGGATGGGTGGATGGAATGGCGTTGCTAACTTCCAGTGTAGAAGTTTAGCATGCTTTTGTGGTGGTGGTGTATGTGTACGTGATCTTGATCATGAAAGTATGACAAGCATCTCACAAGGGTCACAACAATTTGACAAAGCTCAAAGCAATAACAAGCAGCATTTTGTAGAGGTTTTCAATGTGATCATCATATTTGGCTCTGGTGGGAATATAAGATCATTGAGGAGTGCAAAGCTATGGATTTTAAATTTGGCAAGATAAATTCCCAAGCACCCAGCACAGAAGGAGCAAGATTCCTCTCATCTAACCATATCACATTCGCCAACAACTTAGATAAACACGGGGTCCTAAGAGATTGGTGTTCACAAGCAACAGGTGTATGATGCGAGGAATAAAGAGTATGCAGGCCAACCAAAAAGAAGTATGTTTGATGAGGGTTCATTTTATCTTTGAGTTAAATTTTAGTAAATAACCATCAAAGATTGTATTAACTCATGAATTAGGGAGTCGGGAATAGGATGTGCAAACCATCGCCATAGATGAAGTGGAGACCAACAGTGACCAAAGGAGACCAAACCGAAGGTCGATCGAACTTTCTTTTCTTATGCCTGATGGCTCCACTCCTTAGCCTGTTTGAACTGTGCGATGTTGTGCATCATGTTTGGTGGGAGATCTCGAGTGTCTGCGTGATGAAGAACGAGAGATCTTCCCCACACTTGTTTTTGTACCTAGACCTTTTATTCAAAACAAACAAAAGGATATGGAAATAAAAAGGACTCTACCGGGGTTAAAGACCGGTGAGCCTAAGTTTATTGTATTTGGAAAAGCAAACTCGAGACGCATTGTATGTTTGAAAAGGGAAAAGACGCCGAGTTTATTCTTTTTTTTTTTTTTGATTTTCAAAGAAGGAAAAGAAGAGTTGGAGGAAGTCCAACATGCAAGAGAATTATTTTGGAAACCTCAAAAAAAATACAAATGGAAACCAAAAGGAGAAGGAAATATTTTTCTTGAATTTGAGACACATTCCAATGAAAATTTTGGAGAAATGTTTGAGCAAGAATTTTGTTGCGAGGGTGCTTGAGTGAAAATAGAAATGAAATTGAAGAGTCCAAGCACCCTTGCTCCAAATGTAGAGAAATGACCAATTTGGCCAACAACTCCCCAATGGCTATGAAAAAAAAAAGTCCATAGGAGTTGTGCCAAAATTCCTCCAAAATTTTGCTCAAAACATTTTGCAACAAAAGGTTGTCTTAAATTCATTTTCCAAATTTATTCTCAAAAGAAATAAAATATTTTCTTTTCTTTTTTTAGAAAAAAAAGGGTTTGAAAATTCCCAAACAAAGTTTTGGAAAAATTCAAACATGCAAGAATGCAAGTGAAAAATCAAATATGCAGAGATACAACTTTTGTGGAAAAAGCAAATATGCATGCGAAGGAAAAAGGTCAAATATGCAGAATGCATGATGATGGGGAAATCCAAATATGCATGCGAGGAAGCAAATATGAGATAACTACCAATTTACCTTTGGCAAGGGCTCACCAATTTTGAGTCCAATGAGCGGGACTTCCAATGTTGTGTATTCCCTCGACCGGTAAAGGCCAGAGGTACACTATCCTGTTTTCACATAAAGAGAAAACAAAGCAAAGGTATACCTATCTAGACAGTGGCAATTAATAGAAATATAATTATAAACAATGCTAGTGATTCTCATTAACCAGTGCCTTCCCCGGCAACGGCGCCAGAAATGCTTGTTGACATTTGTTAAGTCACACCAAATAAATCATCTCCGACAGTGATGTCAGAAATAATCTAAAGATGTGTCTTAGTGTCGATTAGGTAAATCCGCAAGCGCACGGAGAATACCGTTGTAGCATTTCACCAATGGATTACTCCAATGGCTGTCATTTATAGTTCTCCCAAGGGAAGGCGGCGGTTTATGAGACAGCATGTTCATAATCATATAACTAATAATATACCAAGGTCTAAACAGGGGTAAGGATACAGTGTATGGATAGGGTGACACACAGAGCAATCCAATCTAACATCAGTACAAAGCCTAGGTTAAGCGGGGTTAAGAGGAGATCGAGCTGGGCCCCTATGTACTCCTTGTATTCCTGTCTATGGGTCATACATGCATCACATACAAACCTAAGTTCTATGTTACCATGGAACACAGAGGATTACACAGCAGGGCTGTCACCACCTACTGGCAACCCTCTATGAGGACACTCAAAGCTATTTACCAATCTAAGCACCACGCTTACATTGCTAAACAATACTCTCATTTCTCATGAGACTTTGACCCTTCGGATCATCAAGTCGGGAACAAGAGTACACCTAACCTTGACCCGACGGATCAACAGGTCAAGTGCTAAACCATGCATAACAACTCTGACCCTACGGATCATCGAGTCAAGAAGTAAGACATGCGTAACTTTAACCCTACGGATTAACAAGTTACATACTATGGCGCAAAGAACCCTAACCCTACGGATTAACAAGTCAAGGGCCAAAGCATGTCCAACCTCATTATGCATAGAACGAGTGTCAAGGCATGGATGAACTAGTATAAGTATGTGAAGCATATAAGAACCAAACATGACTAGACAATAACCACATAGAAGGTACATGGCTATCATACTAGTGCAATCATAAGGCATAAGGAATAAAGGAGTAAATGCTATAGATAAATGATACAAGTCTTACAAGAGGGGAATGGAGAAGATCCACCCCCAAACTCTCCAAGACTAGGTCAAGGACCTCTAATCAGCTCTCTACTCCCCTCTACTCTACTCTGGCCTGGAGGCTAAGCCTAATGCTAGAGAATGAATCCCTCTTGGTGTGTGTCCTCAAAGGAGGGGGGTACCCCTTTATTTATAGCCTCCAAAGGCGGTGGAATTGAGGCGGTTCCTTAGGTCGGTGGCATTGATTGCAGGCAGAACCGACCTTGGTACGTCGGTGGGGAACCGCCACAGAAAAATGGGCCAGAATGGCCACTGTAGCAGGTCGGCCGACCTACTGTAGCAGGTCGGCCGACCCCCCCTTGGCCCCTATGGCCTTGGGCTTTGGTGTAGTGGTCCATGGGGTCCTCATAAGGCCTCTTCCCGGTGTATGGCCCAGGATGAGTCCGGATGACTGTATTTTGGCCTTTTCTCCATCCCGGGTGATTTCTGCGATGACCGTGGACTTGCCGGAGTGATATCTTTCTTGGGCTTTGGCCAAGGAGTCTCCCTTTGGGTTCTAATGATGTATCTCAATGTGTTTACCTAAAGTGAATAGCGTTTGCATCCCTTTTGGTGTATGTCATCCTTGGCTGCCGATGCTGATTTCTCGGAGTAGTGTCCTCTCTGGAATATGGTATGGGTTGATTTGGTGGATCCATATATCTTTGCCATTGTTGAGGATCTCCAAGAGATGATTGTTCTTCATATCTCCTTGATATTGGGCTTTTGGGGAGATTTCTTTATGACAGGGAAATTCGGTGTTTGCAGAGTGGGCCTTTTATGCTTCCTTTTCCCCGGTTTCCTATGAAATGCACCTGCACTCACAAAATCACCAAGGCTTGTGGAATTCGTTAGTTTCAAGTCCTAAGTCTATGTTTGGTGTTCATTTTAATTCTTTCATGCAGGTATTTGACGGTAAAATTCTTGCTCTAAGGACCGTCAACAGGAGGTTCTGTTTGGGGTTGCACTGCACATTCTTCCTTCTTTTCCTCTGGTGGGCTGGCTGAAGGTACCTCAACTATGGCATGTGTCTCTTCTTTTGGCTTTTCAGGGGCACATGCTTCATAGGAGTCCAGGTTGCTGAGGATCTTTCCAAGAACTTCAAATCTTTCTTTAGCTGTCTTGTATAGGAAGGATCCTCCTGAGGCTGTATCCAAGAAGTTACGGCCATTCGGAGTAAGTCCTGCTGCAAAGTGTTGAAGGAGGATCGGAGATGGAATTCCCAGATCTGGCCCTTGGTGAGTGTAAGTCAGGAAGCGGTCCTAGGCAGCTCCTAATGACTCATTACTGCCCTGCTCAAAGGCAATGATCTTCTTGCGAAGAGCAATGACTTTGTAGAGAGGGAAATATTTGAGGCAAAAGAGCTTCCTGAGGGTAATCCAGTCTCCATTTGCTTCACTCAATGCCTGTCATACCAGAGTTCTGCTTCACCAGTGATGGAGAATGGAAATAATATCCATTTAAAAACTGTCCTGCAGGACACCTGATGTCACCACTGTGGAGCAGAGTCTTTCGAAGTGGCGTATGTGTGTGTACGGATTTTCATGATCTTCCCCATGGAACACAGATCCTTTTACCAATGCAATCAGCTCTGGTCGAAACTCATAGCTTGAAGCCGTGATTGGTTTGGAAGCTGGTGGAGGCTCCAATAGTGCTCCTTTCGGAGCAGAGGCGCCGGAAGCTTGTTGGCAGTCCTAAGGCCTAACAGAAATTAATCCGCAAGCGTACAGATACCGGTGTAGCTTTCACCACAAGGAGTATTCCTAGGGTATCGAATCCACAGGGAACGAACAGTGTACTAACAACTCTATCCTAGATAAATTATCCGATCAAGGTGGCACAGGGGAGCAAGAGCGCAACAATAAATAAAAAGGTCTTCTGGCCAGGTAATCTAATGTCAAGGAGCTATGTAGCTGGGCAACTTGGTATGGTCCTTTCTCTATTATCTATTTCGGGGCACAAACGTGCCAAAGCAGCAACCCGGGAATTAGGTTCAACTACTTTGGGAATCCGCCTGCTATTGAAAGCCCTACAGACATGAACCCGGACGTGGTGGATTACAGAGACCGGTACGCCTGTCACACGTACTCGCGGCTACCATCCTCCGTGGGGTTAAGAGCAAATCAGGGATAACTCTAGGTCTAAACACCACGTTTACACCTATCGTCACAACTAGCGAGGACATCCAAATAAGCTAGTCTATGCAATAAATAAATAAATATTTAAAGCATACCTGAAACCCATAAATAAATAGAGAAGAATACCATACTTTATTGCCCGACCGATAATCTCCTTACATGTTACCCGGCCTGGAAGACTCGAACGACTACTCCCAGGCGAGGAGCATACCCGAGGCGCCGAAGAAGTAAAGTCCCGGCATTCCGGGACTACTCACTCTCCTAGCCTCTCACTCACTCACTCACTACCAGCAGCGCTTCGCTACTCACTAATGACTAACTCAAGTGTATCTCCAGGTGCGAGTTGCTCTGAAGCTAGCCGGGGGTATTTATAGGGTCCTCATGTCGGTGTGCATCTTGTAGCCGAAGATGGAGTGGAGGTGGCGCAAAGGTAGACCGGCCGGCCTAGTAGAGTGGCCGGCCGGCCATAGATTATGACGGTTCGCCACCGTCTTTTGCGTGGACGTCTCAGATTCGCTCCTGATGACGGTTCAGAGGTCGGCTACTTGATAGGGGCGGCAGAATGGAGTGGCCTTCACGTTTAGGCCCAAAAGCCCATATTCTAGAATGTCGGTTGTCTCTTGTTGGGTTGGGCCTTGAATTCCACGTGGGGGAGCAGCAAAAGGCCTCTGGAAGGAAGATTGATCCCATCGGAAGCCTGAGTAGGCCGGCCGGCCTATGATTGGGCCGGCCGTGGGCTTTGGCCCCCTTTTCCTCTGATTTTTCTCCATATTGCTCCCTGCATTCAAATACTCCAACAAAACTTGTGGAGAGCCATTAGCAATAAAGAATGTTCGTTTTATCCTTGTTTGATGGCTTTTATTGAATGGTGTTGGCGGTAAAATTTGAGTGATAAGCACCGCCAACAACGCCGCAGCGGCCTCCGACACGGGGTGGCGTGGCGACGGAGGCCGGGCGGAGCAGGAGCTCGGCGAGCATGCGCGCGCCGCTGCAGAGGCACGAGGCGCGCGGGGCGAGCCGCGACGCGTGCAGGGGCGGGGCTCGCACGGCCGGTGCCGCGCGCCATTCGCGCTAGGGCGGGTCGCCGGGGCAGGGCCGCGCGTGCAGAGGAATCGAAGGTCCATGCGCAGGGAATCGAAGAAATTCTCACCAGTCAGGGAGAAATCGATGCTGAGGTGGCTGATGAGTGTTTCGGCGGCGCCGGAAGAAGAAGGGGAAGAAATTGGAGCACCTCACGGCGGCATACGGAGAATGACGGCCATGGCGAGCTCAAGGAAATGCAGAGGCTCGGTTGGAAGGCTTGGCATCGACTAGGAAGTGGAGAAAGGGCGGCGCGACGTTTCTTGCTCGTGGCGGCAATGGCGGCTGGTCTTGGCTGTTGGGGGAGAAAGGAGAAAGAGAGCATGAGAGAGAGGAAACTCGGACGCGCGAAGGCAGGGGCATGGCCCGGAGGCCGGAGCCCGGTGAGCTCGACGGGCGCGCGGGCCTGGGCACGGCTCGCGGGTGAGCTCGGCGGCGCGAGCGCGGAGGCCGGAGCGCGGGTGAGCTCGGCGGGCGCGCGGACCGGGGTGCGGCTCGCGGGTGAGCTCGGCGGCGCGAGCGCGGAGGCCGGGGCGCGTTGCGTGGGTGAGCGAGACGGCGCGGGCGCGCGGAGGCTAGGGGGCGGAGGAGCGACGTGGCTGGCGGGAACGCGGGACGAGGCGGCGGCGCGGAGGAGATGCACTTGCTTGTTAGAGATGGGATTGTGAGAAGGAATGGCAATGTACTGTGGAGGCTAGGCAAACCTGATTTTATATCTGGAAATGGCTCCCATTGTTGGAGTCAGTCTAAAGAGGATGAAAACTGTAGGGAAAAGTCATATTCTTGTAGTGAACAGCCACATCCTACGGTGCTCACGTAAGTTTGACATGAGTTCCACCGAGCTACAATAATCATGAAGTAGCCTCACAATGACTACAGTTCAGTCCTGTAAAACAATGTGAGAGCAAAAACACGTAAGAGGAGTATAATTCTCTAACGATTCTCAACCTTTTTCAGGGATGTCATACGTATTTTGTGCAGATACTTAGTCTCTAAACTTGTTAAGAAGTGGTCTAAATAACAACAATCACATATGATGCTTATGTGGTGTGCTATTAGCGTGGCCATGTTTGTTCTCCATGCGACCATTCCTAACTATCCACACTGCATTCAGATATACATGTCGTATCGTCCCGACCACATCAAAAGGGCGCGCGACTCCGATTCGGATGTGTACGCTTGTGCCACGGAGTCCGATCGGACATCTGTACGTTGACACCGACTCCTACTGAACTTCACGTTCCAGTTGCTCCGTTGCTGCTATAAATCTCAACTCCTTGCTTGCAGCACCCAATCAATTGACTCGATCGTCCGCTCGGCACATCTCCGCTTCCTCTGCTCGATCGCTTGCGTGCTGCTACCTCTCCGATCCAGTCTCCCTCCGTCACTCGATCGATCGATCGATGGCGATACCAGTGGCGCGCGTGCACCTCGCCATGGCGAATGCCGCCCTCCCGAGGCTGCTCCCGACCCTGCCTAAGAGCGCCATGATGCCATCGCCGGCGGCGTGCATCCCCATCTTGCCGGCGAAGAAGTCACCTTGTCGACCATGCCCGGCCGCGCCGACGCCGCGGAGAGGTGGGACGCGCACAAGACCAAACCAGCCAGCTGCTCGTCGTCGTCAGGGCCGTCAAGCTCGCGTTCCACAAGCAGTAGCAGCAGCAGCAGCCCCGGTCGGGCGTCATCGTGCGAGAGATGGGACAGCAACAAGAGCCCGAGCACTACTCAATCGTCCATATCGTCGTCGGCGTCGAGCCGCCAGCATCGGGACGGCAGCAAGCGTGCTGCCGTGAGCCGCGCGTCGTCGGCGGAGCGCTGGGACTTGCACAAGAAGCCTCGCAACAAGCCCCAGGCCATCTATGCCGGGCCGGGCTTCCTCACGTCGCCGGAACCGGGCATGCTTCCCGTCAACGTTCATGGTGCGCGCCAGGTAGCCACACGCGAGCGCCTGGGTTGGGATGATGCAGCTAGAGATGATTTGTAATTTGTAGAGGTGTTTACGTATAATGATCAATGGCGTTTGAGATGTTGCTTAATTATTAGGTACCAGTGTGAACTAGTTGTTTGTGGCGTCTGGCGTGAATGTCCTTTTGTACCAGCATGTAATTAACAAGGTCGGCTGTTTATGTGGAATGGAAGTTCGTACTGTCAAATGACTAGGGATGAAAACGGATCAGATCGGAGCGGATAACACTTTTTTCATATCCTAATCCATACTTTTTCATCGGATTTGGAGCGGAGCGGATAATATGCGGATGCGGTTATGGATACGAATTTTTTCGGATGCCGGAAATGGAACGGATTCGGATCGGAAGCGGATCGGAAGCGATTATTTAAATATGCATCTATTAGTAGTGAATTATATGTTGATCGACAATTCATCAAAGCATGTAGACTAGCTAGTAGCAATATTACACTAGCCAAGGAAATCCCACCATTGAAACTACAAGTTCTTAGTTTAAAATATTATGAAAGCATGTAAAACAAATAAAAATTGACTAATATTGTCGGATAATCCTATTTTGAACTTCGGATAATCCGCTTTGATATATCGGATAATTCATATCCGTCGGATTTTGCTACTCCCATATCCTAATCCGCATCCGCATGCAATCGGATTCGGACCGGATCGGATCCTGTAGGATATGTAAAATGCTTCTCCAAATCCTTAAATTCGGATTCGGAGCGGATCGGATCAGATAATTATCCACACCACTTTCACCCCTACAAATGACATTGTTCGATCGTGAAGAAAAAAGCCATCACGGGACTCCGGAGAATTGGTCGCTTCTGAATTTAAACTGAAAAATGAAACGAAATATGTACGTGCATGTCGTACCTGTAAAAAGTTACTGAGCAAATTTATCGTTTTCCCAAGGAAAAGCTGAAGAAAAAATTACCTAAACAAGGGAACCATGCTTATTTACCTCCACCGTTCCTACTAAATATTTGACATCCCTGACTTTTTTGTTGTACAATCGACGGAAAAGCGTATTCAACGGAAATGGGAATTTGTCTCAAATGGGTTTGATGGTTTTCATCAATCGAGAAATTTGCTGCTGCGCGAAGAAACTTTTTTTTATGCCATTGGAAATTCTGGACGTTGGTCGTGCATTGCGCAACCCCACATATGGTGTCCTCACTTCTACTTCTCTGGCGGTGAAGAGAATTGAAGAGCATGGTTGATGTAACAGCCCAAAACTTAAATATAATAAAAATTCACTCAGAAATTAAACTTTTTAGATTTATAGGTAATTCCATGTTTTTACAAAAATAAAACCTCATTAAAGTAGTCCAATAAATAGAATTTGAGAAATTTCTAAAATAAAAGTTCATGCTCAAGTGCTTGTTCTCTTTTTCCATTTATCTGGATTTTATTTGGTGTTTACTTCTCTCTCCCAAATTTGAATTCCATTCAAATTTGTCCAAACTCAAATCTGAGAAATGTTTAAACCTTCCTTTTCCCGGGCTCCCTCCTTTCTCTTTTCTCCTCGGCCCGGCCCATCTCTCTCTTTCTCTTTTCTCCTTCTCTCCCGAGCTGGGCCATCTTTCCCTCTTCTTTTCCCCGGCCCAACGCGGCCCGCGTGGCCCGGTCCGGCCCAGCCGTCGCCTGTCGTCTTCCTCCTAAGAGAGCGGAGCTCTCTCGATCTCTCGCCGCGCCGCCGCTATCCTCTCTCTTCTCTCTCTCTTCCTTTCCACCTCGTCGTCCTTGCGCAGCTGTAGCCATCCCGCCGCGACGTCATCCCGGTCAATGACCCGTCTCATCGCTGTACGGGGCGGCGCCGCACCATTTAAGCCATGGATGGGAGCGCCGGATTTCCCGCTCTCACAGCGCGGCGATGAGCTCGCCAGCGTCGTCCAGAAGCGCCGCCTGACGTCGCGACCAAGTCGCCGACCTTGCCGCGCCGCAATTTGACCCAACCGGGTGTTGCCACGCGCCGTGCAGCCGAACGCATCCTCGCCGGCGAGCCCCCTCTCTCTGCCCGATTCGCCGCACCGCTCGCCACCTAGGCGTACGGCCTCGCCGTAGCCCATACCGCGCCGCATTTTGACCAGTCCTCGGCCCCTGCGCCAAGTCGCGCATTCAAAGCGCCGATAAGGTCGGCGTCGGGAAATATCGTCGCCGGCGATATTTTCAGCGAGCACCGCCTCCCTCAGCCTATAAATAGGCTCGCGCCTCTCCTACGCGACTCCCCATCGCCACTGCACCGCATTTCCACCATCACAGCCACCCAATCGACGACATTCCCCTTTCGTCCCCAACTCCGGCCGCCGTGCCATTTCCCCTGTTCCGGTGAGCTCTCCTCCCTCTCTCTGCTTCTACTCCCTCCTGCTGCCCTAACTAATCTATCCCAAGCCCTAAACCTAGCTTAACCGAGCCGCAACCCAGCGCACACTGCGCGCCCCCTTCCGCCGCCGCGCCATCTCGACGCCGGCGACCCACACGGCCGCTCTGGCCCGGCCGAGCACGCACACACACTCTTCACCATCACGCACACCTCCCGCAACCGCACAAACATGATCCCGCACGCACGCGCAAGATCCCGCGCGCGCCGCCGCCGCGCCCATTTCTGGCGACCTCGCGCCGCCGCCCTAGCGCCTCCCGACGTGCACTTCATCCACCCCCGGATCCGCCGTCTCGCGACGAGCCCCTGCGACGAGATCCCGTCCGCTCTAGGCAACCCTAGCCGCCAGCGGCGAGCTCTCCGGCGAGCCGCCGCCGCGTCCAGCCCAGCGCCACCGTCTCTGACCCAGTCGCCGCCGTCCGACGTGGCGTCCACGTCAGCCCGTGGACCCCACCACTTAATCCCAGTCAGCACCCCCTCTCTCTCTTTCTTTCATGCACCCGGTCCACGTGCACCACACTCACAAGCACCACCGGTCCACAGATCCTATACACCTAGTCCACAGCACAGTAACCCGGGGTGCACTATGCAGATCGGCCCCACTTGTCAGCCTCTACTCCACACTGTCTTTTGCTATGTACACCCAGCTAGTGCACACAGAATCCTATTTCGAGACTTTCCCTTCTTAGAAAAATTCCAGAAAATTCCCAAAAATATCTTGTATTCCCTAGATTATTTTGCCACCTTTTCCCAACCTCAGAAAAATATAATATTTCCAGAATAAATAGGAACCTATAGGAAACCTAATTCTTTTTCTTTATACCATAATTCCACCCTTCTAGATTCTATTAATCGATTCTTTTCCCTGAACTTCCTATTTAATTCAATCCTATCCTTTCATATCAGTCTCAATTCTATTTGAGTTTATTTGATTATTTATTTGGATTTTACTTGGTTGCATTTATTTTATTTTGCGAAAGTTACTTATTCGTCGGTAATTTGCGTAATATAGCTAACGAGGAGTTCGAGGAGGAGCCTGAGGACCCGGATTACGAGGAGGAGCACGAGGAAGAGTTTGAAGGCAAGTCCTAACTCTCCTTGATCATCTTGATCCTATGATTTATAACCATATCCTATGAATGGCCTGTTTTAAATGCTTATATATGATGCATGCTTAATGGACCTATTAAGATAGCAATCCTTGATATTGATGTCTGTTACCTTGATAAACCTAGGATGTTTCCTTCATTATGCTATAATAATGCTGGATTAGTGCCTTGATATTAGATTGCTTAGGAATTTACTGCAACTATCTAGTTGTTACACAATATTCATGACTTTTGGTGAAATGTGTGAAAATGTGTGCTTGGTGTGTGTGAGTAAATAAAATGGGAGGGTAATAACCAACTAGTGTGTTGGGGTGAAGTGGGATATTTTTCAGGCAGGGGCGAGATGGTGATCGATGATTAGTGATAGGTAAAAGATGCTCGCCTCGGCCGGTTAAGAACCGGTTCTTGTAACACTCAACCTAGTGAACCCCGTGCAACCAACAGATCCTGTTATGGGCAGGACTTGACTCTAATTTTCTGGTGCCTATCACTGATCCACCTGGGAGGCAGTAGTGCAACGAGCAACCAGGAGCAGACACGATATCTTAATTGGTCGTTGTCCGACTTGGCCATTGGGCCATTGACTACTTATAGTCGCATTATAAGTCCCTGGGTCAGTAATGGCTCGTGGGTGGGATTGTGGGGACACTCGGAAAAGGTGGGTTCCGCTATGTTGCTCTCTTGCTAAGAGCGATGTAGTCTGTGGGTAAAGATGTACACCTCTGCAGAGTTAAAATCTATCCGGATAGCCGTGTCGCGGTCACAGACGCGCTATGGTTGAGTTCACAAAGATTAGTCTTACTTACTCCTTGAAGTGTGAGTGGGCGGTAGTTTGCCCGTGTTTTGGAAGTGAGAGTCGGTACGGCCGTGCGCCCGAAGGCTCGCCTAAAATCTGGGAACTGGCGGGATCGACATATCTCCCCCAGGGCCAACCTACTTAAACATGACAAACTTTTTCCTTATAAAAAGTTTATGCTTTTAAAATGAACCCTGCATTAAAATAAGCTTTCTGCTAAAATATAAGCCCTATAGCCTAACCTTTCTTATAGCCTTATACGCATCTATAACCCTTTGAGTAGTGTTAGGACTTGCTGAGTACCTTATGTACTCACCCTTACTTTAATCATTCAGAAGAAGATGTTCAGTATGGAGACGATGGTGACGATGAGTAGGATTCGCGTTCTTCGCCCGAGTTGCCTGTAGCTGTTGGACTCTCCGCTTTCCGCTTTATATTGTTAGTTTGCTCTGGTATTGTAATTTGAAGTCTTTACAAGACATTTGTGGTATCGAAGTATGGACTTGGTATTATCTTTGTTTTATGCGTATCAAGTACTGATACAGGGATTGGTACGGTAAGCACAGTAGATTTCAGAAATGAGGTCTGACAGTTGAGTTCACCTCCCGCGTAGTTGGTGGTGTGGCATTCGGGAGTAAACCGAAGACGGCATAACAAATGCATGCGCACCTGCGAGCAGGTTGTCGTTGGTGGTGACGCTAACAATGTTCTCATTGGAGAAGCCATAACAGGACTGATGGTACACGTACGGTAGTGTCCCACAACTACTCTACGTTCGACCAACCCTATCGTGACACAAGACTAGCAGATCATGGCGGTTTAAATATTATCAAAAGGAAAAAGGGTTCTTGGGCAGATCCAGCAAGGGGCCAGGGCCCAGGGGCTCAAGCCCCCATCCTCTTGTTCATAGGAATCCTTGATCTCTACCTCTCCTCTACACACTCCGTCGGGGTCTCCTTTCTGATCCCACGTCTGATACACTGAAAATTAGTAATACTATATTTTCCTTCATAAAGTCAAATTATTAATTAATCTGATTAATGCATAATGTTAATATGATAAACAATACAATCATTATTTGTTCTAGAGTTAGGGTCCCTGTATAATCATTATTATTCATGGCATACAACTCAACTTATTTGTTTAACAATTTAATTACAAAATTACTAGCCAATATTTGGGACAGTAAAACTGGTCTAAAAATTTCAAATTTACTACTGTGCAATCGACTGAAATCGAAAGAACTCTCAGCTGGTGAACGTGAAGTCAGATCGACACTGTCGTTGACATGTGGGCCGTAGCAGTGGATGGCCCATCTGTCATTGACGGTGTCCATCTGACTTCAACGTCCGAGGAACCGGTTCCGTGGTTGTGAGAGGCAGGATGGCACAGCCTACGGTGCTCAAATAAGCTTAAGTTCTACCGAGCTACAACAATCATGAAGCATACCCACAATGACAACGGTTCAGTCCCCTAAAACAAATGTTTAGTGACCTATAATTAACAACGTTGATATGTCATATCGTCCCGACCACGTCGCCCTGTTGACTAAATGGGCGACTCCGATTCGGATGCGTATGCGTAAACGCGCGCCGATGCCAAAGTACACTTGTGCCACGGAGTCCCAATCGGACACTGACTCTTATTCAACTTCACGCTCGAGTGGCTCCGTTGCTACTATAAATCTCAACTCCTTGCATTGCAGCACCCCATCAATTCACTCGTCCGCTCAGCTAACGCATCTCTGCTTCCTTTGCTCGATCGCTTGCGTCTCTCCTAGCTTTCTCCCCTCAATCGATCGATAGCGATACCGGTAGCGCGCGTGCACCTCGCCATGGCGAACGCGGCTCTCCCGGGTCTGCTCCCGACCCCGCCTAAGAGCGCCATGAAGTCGCGGGCACGTCCCGCCGGGCTCGATCCCGGGTACTCTTCCGGAGGTAAGGCTCCGCACTTGATGCGTGCCAAAGGGCGCTCCACTAGTGATGCTTCTTTCGCACGGGAAGCTCCAAGACCGTGTACAAACTTGTGTCGGCTTCCACAATCTCCTTGGACAGCTCAACACCGACGCCTAACCGGTCTAGGCCTTGCCATAGACCAAGAGTAACAGCCCAAGATGACTCTCTCAAGCTCACACTAGCCTAGAGATCAAAGGATGCAACTTGCTACTCTCTCAAGCACTAGGATCACTCCAAATCCTTCTCAAGTGCTTCACACTTCTTCCTCTTGGCTTCTTGGCAGCACCTCCCCTCTTTCCTGGGTCCAAGAGCAGCTCAAAGGGGCGAGCAACCAGCTATATATAGGCCACCAACCTCAAAATAGCCGTTGCCAAAAAGTGCCCAGAAACCAAGTCACCGTAGGGCTCACCGTATCATACGGTGACTGTCCGTCTGTCTGCCAGAGGCAACTCCATCTCTGGACTTCCATCTTCAGGTATCACCGCATCATACGGTGACCCCCACCGTATCATACGGTGGCTTCTCCTTCTTCAGCTTCCAGCAACTGCCAACTCTCTGGAAATCATACGGTGCCCACCGTATCATACGGTGACCTCAGTCTTCATCTGCAGAACATCATCTTCTCTGGACTTTCTTCTTGCAGTCACCGCATCATACGGTGACTGGCACCGTACCATACGGTGGCTCCTTCTCTTTTCTGCCAGAAACCCTTCTTCTCTGGTCTTCTTCTGCTGCAGTCACCGTATCATACGGTGACTGGCACCGCATCATGCGGTGGCTTCGCTTCTGCTGGAACTTGACCAATTCTTCGATCCTTGCTTCCAACATCTTCAAACTTGGTTCCTTCAATCCTCTTCTGCCACCCTAGCCCTGAGAGACTCACCATGCATCCCATGATCTCTATAACTAGTGTGCACTAAGAGAACCACCTCGAACCCTCTTGATTGTCCGGTTTTTCCTATGGACTCAAGCTAACATCTAACCAAGCAACACTCGCTTGGATTAGCATGTCCTTAGCCTTGATCCATATCTTCTCCGCGACTCCATCAAGTTCGTTCTTGTGTCGATGAAGGCAACCAATCATCCTTTTCATTAAGTTCATGGTGTGTTGGCGTTCACCACCAACGGATGGAGCTTTCTTTCCATATGACCTATAGGATCTCACAAAGAGTGTTAGTCACATTCATGGTTCTCATCCTATCACCAAAACATTCATACCTTGGGGTTTCCCTAACTCCAATGGTCATGAAGCTTACACCATTCATCGGGCACACGGCAAAGAGTTTGCCGAGTGCCAGACGTGGCGCTCGGCAAAAAAAAGGCGTTGACGGCCGTCAGCCGTCCACCCAGACTTTGCCGAGTGCTGTGGGCCCAGGCACTCGGCAAAGTTTAATTGTTTGCCGAGTGCCGTGGGCCAAGGCACTCGGCAAACCTTGGCCTATTTGCCGAGTGCCGCTGTGCTACACTTGGCAAAGAATGGCCTCTTTGCCGAGTGTCGCTGTTTTGCACTCGGCAAAGAATGGCATCTTTGCTGAGTGTCCCAGCACGGCACTCGGCAAATATTTCCAACACTCGGCAAAATATTGTTCCAGATTGCAATAATCGATTTAAATCGACTACAACCTGGACCACAATCACAAAAAAACATCATATATCACATATATGAGCCAAAACATCATCACATATCACATATTTGAGCCCACATCATCACAAAATCAACATATCACATAAATGAGCTCCACAATCATCACAAACTCAACATATCACATAAAAAGGTCCACCATCATCACAAACACATCACATAGAGGTCCACGATCATCACAAACACATAATCCACCAACCGTCATCACAAAGTCCCACACGATCACGACATAGTTATAGAAGTTGAAATACAATTACAAGTTTATTGACGAGGTGGCCACGGCGACCAAGCATTCTGCGGGGAGGGATTGTTGGATCCCGCTGATTGATTCTGCACGAGCAAAATAATAGAAGTATTTAAGTTGTAGATTAGAAGCATATAAGCTAAAATATGTAGGTTAGAAGCATATAAGCTAAAACGTAATAGAAGTGACAAAATATAGGTTACAAGCTAGCATAGCTAAACCCTTCAATTACTTTACTATATCATACTTGAAGGTCAGAAATTAAAGTATAAAAGATTTCAGAAAACTATCCGGGAGCTCTAAGATTTTTGAACAAATTTACTAGCGCTTTGTCGAAAAAATACCAAAATAAGAAGTGTAGATTTTGTCAAAATATACAACTTTGCAGTTCAAAACTTTTTTATTTGAATTAATTTAGAGGCTCAAAAAATTCATTGAATTAATCTTTGCCGAGTGTAATGGGGCAGACACTCGGCAAAGGGGCCTTTTTGCCGTGTGCTAGCGTGGGGCACTCGGCAAAGTACCCTCTTTGCCGAGTGCCAGGCTGGCACACTCGGCAAAAATTAGAAATTTTGCCGTGTGCTTGTTTTTGCCGAGTACCCGGGCCCACCATGTTCAACGGCCGTAAAAAAAAATCTAACGGGCGTCAAAGTTTGCCGAATGTAGTTTTTTGCCGAGTGCTTGACGTCAGCTTTGCCGTGTGCCGGCCACGTGGCACAAGGCATAGTGTGCCCTTTGCCGTGTGCCGGACTCGTGGCGCTCGGCAAATCTTTTTCTGCCGTGTGCCTGTTATTTGCCGAGTGCGGCACACGGCAAACACCTTTTTTGCCGTGTGCCCGAGATAAAGCTCTCGGCAAACGCTTCGGCACTCGGCAAATTGGGGGTTTCCGTAGTGATTGCGGCAGGTATGTTCTGTTCCTATTTATAACTTCTCTGTAATTTGTTTTTGGACACAGTTTGTTCCTATGATGACTTCTATGTAAGAACTAACTGTATTGTACAAGGTTGCCACGAAGATGTATATGATGCTTTGGGTAAATCATTCACACGTACATGTCACTTTTGGTCAAACTTCCATTCTCAAGGAAGGAGAAAGAACGACCAATGCAAGGTTGCGTGGTGTTTCAATCCGTGCATGTTCCGGATCTTTCGGAAAAAAAAATCCGTGCATTACTGCATTAATTAGTCATCAGGTGCCTATTTTGCTGATGTTGCGCAGATGATGTCAATCACGAGGAACGACCAGGGAAAATACCAGCATAATACTATTTCAACTATATCTCGTGGCCAAAATCAATATTTATTTATTTTTCCATTTGGTATGAGCTATTAATTTTAGTAGAAACAAATAATGATCAAGTGAGGTGAATTATGAACGCAACACATATTTTCTTTACAACATGGTTAAGTTCATCTCCATATATGGTCTTTGCATTGTTAGCTTCAGTCTCCCCGACCTGAGTTTCATTGGTAGCTTCCTCCTTAAGAACATTGCAGAACGGTGCTTAAAATAATATGGTAATAGAATAAAAGAAAATGTTTCCTTTCTATTACTTACTCACATGTATAGAAGTCAAATTTAATCTATTCAGAATCAAGTTAAAAATGTAAACTATGGCAGAAAATACCTACGAAACAATATAAATCTAGAAGTAAAATATATAAAACAAATGTCTTAACATGTCATTTGTATACTCTTAATAAATATATGTACTGCTGGGATTATTGTAAGTTTGCAACATAATTATACCACAACTAACCTTAGGCAGCCGACTTATTGTAGTCAATATTTAGTTGCTATCTTATTTTTGTTTGACTAACTTCATAGCCCATTGGCCCAGTTATCATACACAGAAATTCTTTACCAGTGGAAACTAATGTTAAATTCTTTACCAGTGGAAACTAATGTTAAATTCTTTACCAGTGGAAACTAATGTTTCTTTACACCAAGGTTAACCTTATTAGTCACTGGAAAGAACGTGTTGCTAGCCCGTGCAAATGCCATATTGTCTAGTTTTATTAAAATGACAAAACAATATTACGAATTGTTGATATCAGAAAAATAGTTAAAAATTATTTGAACATAGGTTATTGTGGGGGCTATCATCATACAAAATTTGAACATCAAATTCCACTTGTAGAGAAACAAAAAGATAAACTTCAATAAGGTGTATATTGCACCGATTGAAATTGTTTGGGGGAGTAAAGTAAGCCATCATTTTGTTTAGGGTGTGAAGCGGACAAACTAAATTGTTTAAGGGAGTAAAATAGACTTTTCCCTTTTTGAATCAATCGAATTGCATTTTCCATATCAATCAATGGTTCTCAAATTATAATGTTGCTTTTCTCGTTTTAAGCATGCAAGTGTTGAGATGTGGTGGATGATCAGGGTTGGTCTCATTTAGGCTATTAATTCAGGTTGGCCTCATTCTAGAGAGGAAGGAGGCTGCCGGCGTTCCAGGGGCAGGGGAGGGGCCAGTGCGGAGAAAAAAAATGTGTTCTTGGGCAAATCCTGCAGGAGGCCAGGGAGCTGAAGCGCCCCCCCCCCCCCCCCCCCCCCCCCCCCTCTTGTTCATAAGAATCCTTGATCTCTACATCTCCTCTTGACACTCCTTCGGGGCCTCTCTTCTAATCCCACGCATACACTTATACACTGAAAAAAAAAGAACGGTAAATTGGTAATACTATATTTACCTTCATAAAGTCAAATTATTAATTAATTTATTAATCCATAATGTTAATATGATAAACAATACAATTTGTTCTAGAGTTAGGTTTCCTGTATAATCATTAATATTCGTGGCATACAACACAAATTATTTGATTAACAATGTAATTACAAAGCTACTCTAGAAACACTAGCAAGTATTTTTGAGAAACTACTAGCTAGCCAATATTTGGGACAGTAAAACTGGTCTAAAGATTTCAAATTTACTACTGTGCAGTCGACTGAAATTGAAAGAACTCTCAGCTGATGAACGTGTAAGTGGTTGTGGGAGGCAGGATGGCACAGCCTACGGTGCTCAAATAAGCATGACATAAGTTCTACGACCGAGCTACAATAAGCATGAAGCATACCCACAATGACAACGGTTCAGTCCCGAGAAACAATGTTTAGTGACCTATAATTAACAACGTTGATATGTCATATCATCGTCCCGACCACGTCGCCTGGCTGACGAAATGGGCGACTCCGATTCGGATCCGTATTCTAGGTGCAAACGCGCGCCGATGCACTTGTGCCACGGAGTCCGAAATTCCGAATCGGACATCTGTACGCGGTCACCAACTCCTATTGAGCTTCACTCTCGGGTTGCCGTTGCCACTATAAATCTCAACTCCTTGCAGCACACGATCAATTCACTCGTCCGCTCAGCTAGCGCATCTGTGCTTCCTTCGCTTGCGTCTCTCCTAGCTTTCGCCCATCAATTGATCGATGGCGGCGACGGTAGCGTGCGTGCACCTCGCCATGGCGAACGCCGCCCTCCCGGGGCTGCTCCCCACCCCGCCTAAGAGCGCCATGATGCCATCGCCGGCGGCGCCGTGCATCCCCATCTTGCCGGCGAAGAAGTCACCTTCCAAGTCGACCATGCCCGGCCGCGCCGACGCCGCGGAGAGGTGGGACGCGCACAAGACCAAACCAGCCAGCTGCTCGTCGTCGTCAGGGCCCTCAAGCCCGCGTTCCACAAGCAGCAGCAGCAGCAGCCCCGGTCGCGCGTCGTCGTGCGAGAGGTGGGACAACAACAAGAGTCCGAGCACTGCATCATCGTCGTCGGCGACAAGCCGCCAGCATCGGGACAGTAGCAAGCGCGCTGCCGTGAGCCGCGCGTCGTCGGCGGAGCGCTGGGACTTGCACAAGAAGCCTCGCAACAAGCCCCAGGCCATCTACGCCGGGCCGGGTTTCCTCACCTCGCCGGAACCGGGCATGCTTCCCGTTCCAACGTTCATGGTGCGCGCCAGGTAGCTGCACGCACTCGCCTGGGATGCTCAGGAATGGCTCTCTTACGCTACCAGGCGTTGTCATCATGCCGTGATGTAGCTAGAGATGATTTGTAATTTGTAGAGGTGTTTATGTGTAATGATCAATGGCGCTTGAGATGTTGCTTAGATTAGGTACCAGTGGTTTGTGGCGTAACAAGTCGGCTGTTTATATATGTAGAAATGTTCTTTTGTCCCAGCATGTGTAATAAGTCGGCTGTTTATATGTGGAAAGGAAGTATGCATGTCAAATGACATTGTTCGACGTGAGTGAAAACTTTGCTCAACAACATTCTCCATCCCTTTTTTTACACGATTCTTCTTCATCATCCAATTTTACCTGCACGAAATTGTGCATGCGGCGCTGGCGCGAAAGCTAATGCCACGTACCACGCGCCGGGGGCGAAAGGCTTCCAGCGAAAAGGTTAGCACGCGCGCGTCGAGTAGCGAATTTTTTTTCATGTCCCGCGCCCGCGCCCAGCTCCCACACTCTCAGGTTAAAAGCCAAAGGGGAAAACCTAGCAGCAGCCTGCGTCTCTCAAGTCTCAACCCGCCACCCCCATCCCTGCGCGTGCTCGCCCCAAACCTCTCCAATCCCTCCTGCAGCTCGCCCCTCTCCAGTCCAATCCCTCCTGCAGCTCGCCCCTCTCCAATCCCACCTGCAGCTCACCCAATTTCATCTCAATCTGCAGGTCGCCCGGATTCCCACCTCCATATGCAGCTCGCCCCGAACTTTTAAAGGTCGCCCTAATCCTACTTGCAGCGGCCCCAATCACCTTACCCCCCCCCCCCCCCCCCCCCCCCCCCCACCCACCCACCCAATCCTCCTTTTCCCCCAATCTGAGGAGCTAACAATTCCATTTGCTGATTTGCAGGTTGAGAAAGGCTGGATTCATTGGCCAACGAAGAAAAAAGCATCTAGCTATCAGATAGAACCCACCAATATTGCAGGTGAGCCGAAACACAAATAGCAATCCGGTTATTTTCTTTTAAAAGTTATCATTATTTTTGTGAAAAAATTTATAGGCATTTGGATTGTTTCAGGGGGAGATAAGAAAACGCATCTGAACACGCCTATCTGTGAACTCCATCTGCCACCATCTCGAATAGATAATCTTGTGGTAAGATTTGCTTTTCCTATTGTCTGACACTTAAGAGTGGATTATTCCAGTTGCAATGATCTGTTGATTAATTGCTTTGTTGAGATTCGTGGGAAACATACAATGTTGATTGGTTGAACAATGCATTTCACACATTTTTGTTACGATTATATTATATTTTAGCTACCTCTATGTCTGGCTGTTGTGAAACTGAAACATTGTCATCATGCTTATCCTTTTATAGAACACATTTATGGCAGACCGTGAGTGGATGTATGATGGTTGGTCTCATGGGCGGGCACCCTCTAATGAATGGATTGAAAACACCAACAGTTTCTTAGATCGTGCATTCTCTATGCTTAGTCTGGTTGAAAATGGCACCATTAAGTGTCCTTGTGCCTTGTGTCGAAATTATGTTAGACAAAAAAGGTTTGATGTAGAGATGCACCTGTGTAAGCATGGGTTCATGGATGATTATAGAATATGGACATCACATGGGGAGCATGGTGAAATTGAAAATGATGATGGTTTCAATGAAACTGATCGTATGGATGATATGTGGTTGACCTCTGTGTAAATCATCTACCTACAGTCGATGAGGAGCCAACAGCCTATGCTCGTGCTTTTTATAGGATGGTTGATAGTGTTGATCAATCAGTTCATGAGAACACATCACATTCGGCTCTTTCTGCAGTAGCCCGTTTGTTAGCTTTGAAATCACATATATACATGTCAATTGCACACTTTGAAGCAAACTTGGAGTTAATTCATGAACTTTTACCTCCAGATTCTAAGTTGCCCAAGGACTTTTACCAATCAAAGAAATTATTTGAGGGCCTTGGTATGCCATATATGAAAATTGATGTTTGCTATAACCTGTGCATGCTTTACTACAAAAATAATGAATACAAAGACAAATGCGATGTTTGCGGTACTCTCGCTATGAAGAAGGCAAGAATAAAGTTCCACGTAAAATATTGCGGTACCTTCCCATTAAAGATAGACTACAAAGGCTGTATGCACATGCACATACAGCAAAGCTGATGCAATCACACAAGTGTTCCAAATCAGATAAGATAGTGCACCCTTGTGATGGGGAAGCATGGCAACAATTTGATAAAGACTTCCCAGATTTTGGTAGTGACCCCAGAAATGTAAGGCTTGCTTTTGCAAACGGATGGTTTCCAACCCTTTAGTTCCGGTGCAGCTCCATATTCATGTTGGCCCGTGTTTGTTACTCCATTGAATCTTCCTCCAGGCACAATCATGAAGTCTGAATATATATTCCTTGCACTTGTAGTACCAGGTCCTGAACATCCTGGAAAGAAACTAAACATTTGTTGCAACCGTTAGTTGACGAACTAATGATGTTATGGGAAGGGGTTGAAACTTGGGATGCTTCACTAAAACAAAACTTTATCATGAGGGCAGCCTATCTATGGTCAGTACATGACTTCCTTGCTTATGGTGATTTTGCGGGATGGAGCACTCATGGTAAATTTGCATGTCCAATATGCTTGTGTGATAGTAATGGATTTAACCTTCGGTATGGTCGTAAACCTTGCTGGTTTGATTGCCATCGACCTTTTTTGCCTAGAGACCATGAATTCAGATTTCAAGCAAATGCATTTCGAAAGGATACAGTGGTGCTTGATGAGGCCCCAAGGCGTTTAAAAGGTGAAGAAATCCTTGCTATAATGAATGAATGTGTAGTTGATCAAGATAATTTTGGTATATTGCACAATTGGACCCATATTAGTTGCTTTTGGCAACTTCCATACTTCCGTAAATTGTTGCTTCCACACAACATTGATTTGATGCACAATGAGAAGAATATGGCTGAAGCAGTATGGAACACATGCTATGACATACCTGATAAGACTAAGGACAATGCTAAGGCGAGGCAAGATTTAGCTGTTATATGCAACCGTCCATCAATGCATCTGGTGCTAAGGAAAATGGCAAGTGGCACAAACCACGAGCCCCATTTTGCATTGATAAGAAAGATAAGATAAAGATCCTTAAATGGTTTCAAGAAGTCCATTTATTGTCTTACATCAAATTAATTTGCCATATGGTTGTGTGATCATCTGGTTGATTTTCAATTGCAGAGGTTTTATGCGGATTTTGGGAAGGAACCACCAGCTGATCTGCTAAGGCGCTTGCAGATATTGATGCTCGTCGTCCACCAGGTTCCAATATTGTACTCGTTACCTCTTTTTTTTTTGGAAATTCTTTTAATGTCTCTAGGTCATTGCATCTAGAGAATTGATTTTGTTTGGTGCCAGAATGCCAACATGAATTACAGCAGTGACAGGTGGCTTCCTGTTGATTAACATGGGCTTAGACCACAATCTTAGTTAAGTAAATGGTAAGGTGTCAAAAACAATTTTGTTTGGCAAATGGGGTGCTGAGTTATTACTTAAAGCAATTATATTTGTGATGTTCCCAGTGGCATTCTAATATAGTTTTTGTCATAAGAAGAACTTGTATGATAATCAGCCTAATTCAGTTATCTATCAGTAAGCATAACCTGCATATTGAGGATGTGCCAATGTCTTTTGTAGGCTCCTGGAACATCAAATGAAGTCTCTCACTCAGCTGATGACATGCAAAACAATGACATGGCTGAAGATGGCATGCTTTAGCGATGATGATAATGGCGGCACTGACCACTCTGGTGATGATGATGGCAATGACCACTCCGGTGATGATGATGACGGCAATGAACACATCGGCGACGAGAATGGCTGCAATAACTATGATGAGAACCATGCCTACTCAGGTGACGGCGGTGACAACGATGGCTTCGATGAAGACCATTGATGCCTAACACAGCCAACTGATCGATGTAGTGAAGCGCAGACTTCTTTTGGTCTTTTTTAGTTGGAATTTGGTCTGATGACAGACTAACCTTTTGCTAGCTAACTGTGGTGACCTGTGAGTTACCATGCACTGCCTTGTCTTTTGCATGTTGTGTTGGTATGGGACTGATGCAGGGCATCATGGACTAAGTACTACGTACAGTATATGCAGTGCTGAGACTTGTAGTAATGGATCATATGTATGTTTCACCTGTTATATATGCGTGCTATATCATGAGCCTTCCAGTGTCAATATGGTTGCTAGGTGTGAACACATTTGAATTGAATTTGCTTGGTAATGAAATAAAATGCTTTGACTCCCAATATATCCTTGGCTGTTGTGGATGCCAAGAAAACTCAACATTTTTTTGGCGGCTTTTCTCACCGCCAGGTAAAATCAATTTACTTGGTGGTGCTTCACCGTCAAGGAAACAAGTATTTTTTGGCGGTGTTAGGCTGTCAAGGAAATAGGTTTTTACTTGGCGGTGGTGCACCGTCAAGGAAACAAGTATTTCTTGGCGGTTGCTAACCGTCACGAAAATATGTTTCCTTGGCGGTTCGCACCGTCAGAATTTTTTATGGAAGCTGAAGATATCATAATTTCCTTGGCAGCCATCGTCAAGGAATGCCGTCATTAAATGTTTTCTTGGCGGTCGATCGCCATGGTAATGTGTATTCCTTGGCGCTCTATTCTTGGCGGTATGTGCTTGACGGTTCACCCTCAAAACGATTTCCTTGGCGGTTTTCGTAGTTTTTTTTGGCGGTTTACGACCCACAAAAAATTCTGGATTCTGGTAGTGATATGACGTCGTTGACTTTTTTTGTTACGTTTGACCGTTCGTCTTATTCAAATAGTTATGTGAATAGCTAAGTTTATAAGTTAACCTTAAAGTATTTTTGATAATGAATCCAATAATATTCATTTCACATTCAAAAATTAATTATTTAAATCTATATTGTTGGTCAAAATTTAATGAAAAAGTAAAACGAGTCATATAATTAAAAACGGAGGGAGTACCCAAACAAGGGAACCATGCTTATTTGACAACGCTGACTTTTCGTTGTACAACAGAAGTGCATATTCAACAAAGATGGAAATTTGTCTCAAAATCGGTTTGATGGTTATCATCAATCGACAAATTTGTTGCTATATGAAGAAACGTTGTATTATGCCATTGGAAATTCTCGAAGTTGGTCTTCGTGCATTGCACAACCCCATATATGGGGTCCTCACTTCTACCTCTCTGGTGTTGAAGAGAATTGAAGAGCACGGTCGAGTTCACCTCCCGAGTAGTTGGTGGTGTGGCATTCCGGAGCAAACCGAAGACGGCATAAAAATGCGCACCTGCGAGCAGGTTGTCGTTGGTGGTGATGCTAACAATGTTCACATTAGAGAAGCGACGTGACAGGCGTTCAGCTGGTATACAGTAGTGTCCCCACAACTATTATATGCTTCGACCAACCCTGTCGTGACACAATATATACTAGCAGACCATGACAGTTTCAATATTATGATCAAAATGAAAAATGTGTTTTTGGGCAGATCCAGCAGGGCCTAGGGGGCTCAAGCCCCCCGCCCCCTTGTTCATAGGAATCCTTGGGCTCTACCTCTCCTCTACACACTCCATCAGGGCCTCCTTTCTGATACCACACGTACACTGATGCACTGAGAAAATAAGAATTGTAAATTAGTGATGCTATATTTTCCTTCATAAGGTCAAATTATTAATTAATCTGATTAATCCATAATGTTAATATGATAAACAATATAATCATTATTTGTTCATAGAGTTAGGGTTCCTGTATAATCATTATTATTCGTGGTCTAAAACACAAATTATTTAATTAACATTGTAATTAGAAAGCAACTCTAGAAATACTAGCAAGTAATTTTAAGCAACTGCTAGGCAATATTTTAAGCAACTACTAGCCACGGCTACGACCACATCCACCTCGACCTCGGCTACTTCGGCAACAAAGAGCTATCGTCCACATGAGGTACTCGCCAGTTTCTTACTTCTATCTTTGGCTTCTTCTCCAGTTTCATCATCTGCGGTGCTCCCATTGTGACTGTTGGGGGATGTTAAAGTACATTTGGTATGTTAGATTATGTATCTAGGACTGCTACATGTATCCGGGAAGGCATCTCATATATATCCAGGAAGGCGTCTTGCCTCTCAAGTCATGCACTTTCATATATACCGGCCGAGAGACTCAATGCAATACAATCCATCACATTATACACAATCTATCCCTCTTAAGTAACTACCCCTTCTGACTATGCGTTTCCATTCAGTCTATCTTATTATTTTAGTCTGATGGGGCCGCTCATCCTCCCACTGTACTGCAAAGTTATTTTGATAAAGTTGCATAGGAACGTAGGATAGTAAACCCAAAAGAAGTTGGGAAGCGATCATGCATTGTGCAAGTCCTTATATGGCGTCGTCAGTTCTTCCAAGCCTACCTCACCGGTGGCCAAGATGATGGTTGAGTTTATGACCGCATAGTTGGTGGTGGCATTTAATTATGAACACCGATGGCGGCATCGAAGATGTGCCCCGATTGGCTCATTATGACAGTCTTGTCTATGTGGACCACTAGGTTGTCATTGGTGTTGGGGCCAATGAACATTCTCGTTGTAGAAAAGAACGTAGCAGGTGTTATAGTACACCGTAACATCCCAGATGTGGGGCCCAACATAGCGAAAGGGGCGCATGCCCCCCCCCCCCCCCCCCCATTCATAAGAGGCCTTGCCCACTCGCTCTCCTCCTCTGGACGCACTATTCGCAGCCTCATACCTGATCTCACATATATACCGCGCCATCGCCCACTACCTCATCCGTATGTAGGGCTGAAAACGGATTGGATACGGATGGATAGTGTCCATCCCGTATCCTATCTTGTATTTTTTTAATGGGATCAGTCAGAACGGATAAAATCGCAACCACAGGGGTAAACTCTTCTTCAGTTTGAAAAACCGAGGGGTAAAATCACAAGTTGAAAAAGCAGAGGTAAAATCATAATTGGGAGCAAACCAGGGGTAGAAACGAAATATTCCCTTATTTCTACTCTCATAGCATGTCTCATATTTCCGATATTATGAGAAGTTTTGCAAGGTTGAAAAGTTAGATGATAGCGACACAATTAGAGTGAAAAAGGACATTCTGACTGTTGATATATATACATGATCAAGAGTATTTTAGCTCTTAATCATGCCAATCTCTTGATTTTGCACCATAATTGACTGTTGATATACTTGACTGCTGGCATCAAAGCAGCACTCAGCGTTTGCTCCAATGACGGAGGTTGCCAAAATCCGCCACCTGTTCGACGAGATGCACCAGTCCTCCAACTGGAACGCCGGCCCCGATGCGCTCACCTGCATGCGTACAACACCATATCGAGATGTGCACGTGCGCCGGGTGCAAGGACCTCATCGCGCGTGCTCTCCGCTGGCCGGCCGGCCTCACCCCCCATGCGCGCGCCACCCACCTTCCACTCGGTCGTCGCCGCTGCTGGCATGCTGATGAAGGACCGCGGGGTGCAGCCGGACGTGCCCACCTGACCAAGGGCCAAGGCCATGGCGAGCCGGGGGAGGCGCTGCTACTGCTAGCTGCCGACCCGACCGTGACGTGCACGGAATGGAAGACAAGGGCATGCATCGCGCCCAACAAGACCAATGTACGTACATCCATAATTATGCACTCCAGGATAGATGTTCACCAGCAAGCATGCCCATATAATTAATCGCCTCTCAAAACAAAAACAAAAACAAATATTATTGCATAAATCATAACCGGCCGGTGATCGGAAAAGTAGAAAAACTCGCATGCAACACTGCAACTTGTTACACATGGAGAGTATTCGATCGTCATCGCAAGGATCGATCAGCATTTCAACACAACATTGGGTCAGCTGCCCCTGCAGTCGGCGCATCCACAGGTCACCTCTCGCGCCCCCGAGTAGCAGCACCTCTCATATTGGACCCCCTATGGCTATAATACATCTGCAGCTCCGGCAAACCAGGCGCCCGGCGCGTTCGCCGCCGCCAACCGCCGCGGCCTGCTGGTGGGCTCCTGCACCGGTCCACTGCTGCCTTCCATTGCGGCTGCAATTAATAACCCGGTAACAGTCCGTCGATCAGCGGCATCGTCACGAACAGTATGCTAATAATAAAGCGCTCAACATCGTACAACGGATGCCAATGCATACCTTGGGCCTGGAGAGGCAGGGTGACCGAGAGGATGCTGGTTTGGCTATTGCTTTCTTCCTGAGTACTATGTAGTATGTACTACTGTACATGACTGAAAGAATGCAGATGGTGTGGCTGACCGCATGCGGTTTGTGCATATATATATACACACACACACA